>LUCG01039640.1:360-20196 GCA_001633085.1 Carthamus tinctorius | reverse complement strand
GACATGATTTAATAATAAAGCAGCAATACAGAACTCTGTTCCGTGTTGGGAAGTCAGTTAAAATTCTACTGACCTGAGGTGAGAATCGGAGGGTTGTCACAACTTCTTACTCTCGTGCCCACTGAAGAAGGCATTTACCCTGAACCCAGTACCGAACAAGAAGCTCCTCCGACAATTCTGGAGCACTGCCACTGCCTCTATGGAATCTGACTCCAAGGGAGATATGCACGACATCATCAGGTTCCAACTGGAATACAAGATCGTGAACGCGACGTTCTACTACCCTACGATGGATACTCAACATTAAGGCCTTCGCAAGGTACCCTGCTCCTCCATCCAGGGCTGAACTCATCGAATTCCTCGACAAAATTGGGTTCAGGTGGCCTAAGAAGGATAGAGTTACTCAGAAGAACCCCTCCCCCATCATGAAGACGTCCCTGAATGCGACGTTATACTACATCTAGAGCACCTTCGGTCAGTGCTTGACCGTGAAAACAGGAAGCACTGAGCAGTCACCGATGACTACTCAACAGATGGTCTACTCGGCCATCGACAAACGCAAGTTCGACTACGTGAAGCCTATCTTCGATGACATGCTTCGCAGAGTCAGGGAGGCCAAACGCCAAACCAACGTGCCCTACGTACGATTCTTCTCAGCTCTCCTGGAACTACATCTTCAGGATAAGTATCCCAAGGATGGGAGCTTCTAGAATGCTGCTCTAGGACCCAAGATACTGGATCAGGTCCCTCCAAAACCTGATGACATCCCTCTCACCGGTGTCCTGGTCGTTCCTAAGGAGAAAGGCAAAAGATCCACTGAGAGGACAATGCCTCCTCCTCGTCCTCCTCAATCGTCAGTCTCAGGTATGATTTCCTTCATCTCATACAAACCTCCTTCTTCTTCTTCTTCGCATGCTATGTTAGTACCTAACCCGTTACTTACTTCCCCAGCTGCATAACCTTCATCGCTGAAGCGACCTCCTCCTCCTCCAGTCTCTCCACATGATCCTACCTCCAAACGTGCAAAGACCAAGGCACAGAAGAAAACACGGGAAGCCCCTGCTGGTAAGAAATACTACCTTACCCTTCCTAAGATGTTTAATCGTCCATCTCCTTTATCTAACTCATCTATCCCCACAGGTGGAGCTCCCACAGAAACTCAACCCGAGGTTGTTCTTCTCAACGCCTCAGAGAACCAAGATGGCACTCCTTCGGATGCCATCCAAGCTTCAGGTAATATTTCCAAACTTACCATCTCTTCTTCTATGAAAGCTTTTGAGACTTCTAGTGCTCATTTAGCTAACTTTACATCTACAGGTTCAGTTTTGGACCAGGCTCGGACCGCGGAGCAAGTCGATCTTGACTCGTCAAGTTTTGATACTTTTTATATGATGGACACTGAGAGGCAGCTCAGTGAATCCGAAATCAGGAGGGCGTCCATTGAAAAGGCCCTTCAGGATGCTAGAACTGAACTTAGGCGTCAAGAGGATGCTGAGGCCCTTCGCGTACAAGTCCTGAAGGATGAACTTGCAGCTGCCAAAGCTGCTGCCGCTGAAGCGGAAGCCAAGGCCGCTGAAGCTACTGCCGTCGCTGCTAAAGCCGCCGCCACTCCCTTCTCAGGCGTCTTCATCAACATCCCTTCCATGCACAACATCCAGGAGAACGTGACCGAGATAGCTTCCTCTTCCGACAACCTCTCAGACTCCAGTCAAGATCTAAAGGNGTTCTTCTTCAATCACCAACTTTCAACAAAAAGTGGTGAGGCGGTTGGAAGCACAAGAGAAAGGGCTTGAAGCCCTGAAGGAGAAGGTCATCGTGCTCACCAAATCTGTAAGTGATCTTGCTACTGTCGCTCCTCTAGCTCCCTCCTTCACTAACAACGACAGGGCTCTACTTGAGTCCCTGATTGCAGGCATGGTCTCCAGCTCCCTCCTGCAACAAAACATGGCCTCTCTTCTTCAGAGGTGTCAATCAACAAGTGCCGTTGCAAAGGCACCTGTGAGGGGGAGAGAGCCCCACCACTTCATCGCTAGCTTCAGATTCAAGGCGAGCATTCTGCATATTCTCCCACCACCAACTAGGCCACGGAAGAAAATGATCAGGAGGAGGGAACCAACGATGAAGAAGATATGAAGACAACGTCGTTGATGAGGAAGACCTTTTCGGGGTGGAAAAGGTTCCTGCAGATCCTCATGCGTCCATTCCAGGAGCCACTGAGAATGTCTCAGTGGATGCACCAACTCAGGGCGAGAACCCTAAAAACCCTGGTATGTATCACACCCCCTCTTCCTCCTCTGATGATTCTGATAAACTTCCCATCTCCACCTTATTCTCTAAACCTAAACCAACCTCTCAACCTGAGACCATAACCCTAACTGATAGCTCATCAAACTCCTCACCAAACCAAAACTCAATCCTACAAATCATTCCATACCAACCCCAAAACCAAGACCCTGAAACTCAAAGCCCTAAAGACCCTAAAAACCTTAACCCTAAAACTCGCATTGCTGAGCAGGCCTTCAATTTTAGCTCTGTCACCTATGTCACCAGAGCAGTGGCTCGTGAAGCTCTATGGGAAGTACCCCCTCTCACCACTAACGTCATCCCTGTAAATTCCTTTAACCCATCAACCTCTCAACCATCTACCTCAAACCCAACCATAAACCTATCCGGACCATCTAACCCAATAGATCTCTCCTCTGATGAGGAATTTCTTTCTGATGACTTCTCATCCTCCTTTTCATCTCCTAGAACCCCTCCTTCAAACTCACCTAGATCAGAGATGGACGCATGAAGGAGGTTATAGAGCGACTCGAGAATACAAGAGTAAAAATCCCTCTTCTTACCTCTTGGGAGTCCGAGTTCGCTTACCTCTCTAAAAAGGAGTATGAAGACTCAATAAAGGCTTAGGAGGAGCTAGAGAGAATAAAGAAGGATACCTTCCTTTATGCCCAAGCAGCAACTTTGCTTGCTAAGGCTTTTGTTCAGGAAAATGAATAAATAAGAGCAAATCCTGTTACTGCTCAGAAGGCCGCACTGAAAGTCTTCAACAGAAGAACAGAGTAGAGTGCTGAGGACGACAGTGAAGAATGATGATGGTGTAGAGACCGACTTCACCTGAGGAAGAACGGTGCTCAAGTCACAGGGGTCTCTCCCAACAAAACAAGAGACAAGAGAGGACACCCTAGGAAAATCTTCATCACCATCAGGAGACCTGTAGTAAACGACGTTCAGCACACTCTGGACAAGTTAGACAGATACAACTTGACAAAGTGGAATGAAATTTGAAGTCTCCTTCCCAAAGCGAACGCCAACTATAGATCTCAAGTGGAAGAGCATATCAGTGGACTCATTGCCGGAGTGAGAAGAACTATCAATGTCCCTGATTCCTTAGTTCAGCCTCCCCCTCACACTGCTCAACCTCCTGCGAGACGATCAGGAGGCACTTCAACAAGGAGATACACTCCCTGTCTCCCTACTACAGGATCCTCCTACCATCAAACTGAACACCTCTCGATGCTTGATCTTTCCCTTCCTGAAGGTGTCACACCCAAAGAAAGTCAAGTCATCATAGAACCAGTCCATGGGATTTTCTTCCTTGACAATTTCAACAATATTCACTTTCAAATATATAGTGAATTGATCAAGGCTCTCACTGGACATCTTGTCATGGTTCTACTCTATGCACTAAAAGATAAATCATCAGAAGACTCAAAGGCGTTCGCTCAAGCAATCAGGAACATTCTAGATGAATGATTTGCCAAAGGAGAGGTCATCCTAAATTTTGAAATTAAGACAGAGGATTCTGATAGTTAGAACTTTTTTTGAATTCATCTTTCAGTATTACATTAATGTACTTGTGTATTTTTCTTTCTCTTGTATTGTAAATCGTATGAGATTAATGAAAATGCTTCTAAGTGCATTGTACTTCATTCCATCATAGTACTGAAAAAGATCCCTCAAAACAGTAAATGGGACATGTACCTTTATGAGTTTTATTTCCTACTGTTATTTTTAGACTTAGATATTTTTCTAATTTTCTAGACCTAGACAATTTCTCCATTGTCTTATCATTATCATTAAGGGGGAGACTGTTGATCCAGCTCTCCTAATATCTGATGAAATGATAATGATCCTGTAACTTTACTTAGTGAATAGGTTCTTTGTTTTTAATTTTAGCTTGAGGAATTATCACTGAGTCTGTTCAATATTGTTCCTTATTGTTCAAGCTTTCAACTGTCATATAAATATCGAGTTCAGGATCAGGAGTTAACAGAGTCTGTTCTGGAGACTACTGATCCTGACCCCAAGCAAAGACCCCCTGAAGACATCAAGATCATACTCAAAGAACCATCAGCGACGTTGAAGAAATAGCTAATGACAGGAACAGCTATGCACGTGATCTGAAGAACGGAATTCAGTGATAGCAGGCTGCTCAGATTCGTATGACCTTCTGAAGACCATCAGGATACAGTGGTCCTTGATCATCATCAGTATCAGGGCATTCCTCACTGATCAGTATCCTGATCCTGAAGGAAAAAGAATGTCTCTCTCTAATGCACAAAAGGAATACATGTCTTTCTGACACATGGTACCAAATGAGAGTTACTTTACTGTTCCCTCTGTACGTATCAGCCCAAAAAGAAACTGTTTATTATAAGCACACTTTTGCACACCATGCTTAAGTATTTGTTTATAGTAAATAGTACAATAGAACCTCTAAGATTGTGACACGTACACAATATTAGGTCTGCATGCATTTAATGCAAAGGGTATAAATGGATGTGAAGAGGACGTTCTTCATACATCTTCATCATCCAGAATATACTCTAATCCTTTCTTTCTTAACCCTTCAAGTTCTGTTCTTTTCTAATCTTCTCACTCTAGTGCGTAGTGAAAGAGTTGTAAATTAGATTGTTTAGATTAGGTGTAACCTTAATTTCTTTTGCAAATAATCTGTAAATTCAAGTGTTTATATAAACAAAGAATTTAAGGTGAAACAATTGTGTGATTATATTCAACCCCCCTTCTATAATCTCAACACTAATCCTTAGTACTTGAAGGTCACTCTTTGGGACCAACAATTTTCATGATCCTTGCATTAGAGAAGTAGTGCACGTCTATTGAGTTTGTTCAATAGATTGGGGTTGTAGTTGTAATCATTCAACTGTTGATCAATATACAAGTGATTTACTTTCATTGTTCTTGAATTACTAAAGTGTTATTCCGCAAACTTCTTTAGTATTATAGTCTGAGTTGTTTCTTGTTTGATTATCGATCCTGTCAGAATTCATTTGCCAACTATTTGAAATCCATCCAACATCTCTCTCTCACCATCTTCATATCTTCATACCACCTTCATATCTTCAAGCTAAAACCAAAAAGTTCAACAATTTTTACACCATGTTTGGAGATTAAAAATAAGGGTTAAAATATCATACATTGTTCTTCCAAAAGGGTAAGTATTGTTTTAGTATTTTGGTTGCATTTTAAGCACTTTTGTGCCTCTTTTTGCCAAGATTTCTTGCCATATATGTGGTACAATGTTAAAAACGTTTTCTTGATGTTCTAAAGGGGAGGATGAAAGCCTTGTATAATCGAAATATCCATATCAAGGCTATATCCCACGAGCCTTCAACACGAACTCAAGAACAAGGGTGGAAAACCCCAAAAATTGTGTTTTCGCATTCTTATATGAATCTGAAAATAGATGGCTTGCATGCATAAATCCATTGAGATTTTTTGTTATTCACTTGTTTCTTATGGTTTTGATAAATGGTTATAACCCCATAGATATGGAACCTTCATTTTTGGGAGGTTGTTGATTAAAATGATAGAAAACCCTCATTTTAACACTCAGATTCTACCAGACCTGCTACACTCACTTTGGACGACCTAAAACAGGTTCTAGAAAATTTATTCTTGGCTAAAAATTTTATGGTTCAAATTTTGGTGAATTAGGGTTCTACACCAACTAGAATCAAGCAAAAACTCGGAGTTATGACCCCTCAACCACCTATACACTTTTTGTTGCATATATGAGTTAACGTATATTTTTAGTCAACTTGTTTCCTCCATATCTCCTTGATAAACTATCAAAAATGCGTGATTTATCTCTTGAGACTAAATTATACTGAGTTAAGTTTGTATAGAATCTTGAATCATTCAAATATTTTGACTTTTAAGGGTGCAACCATCAAAAACACAAATGTTGCACAGTCTGTCCAACAATGGCAGATTCATGCATGCAAGTTTAGATGGCTATATCTCTCTCAATAATGGTTGGATTTGAGTGACTCATATCTCATTTGTTATCTTTATGGGTTAGCTTTAAAACCCTATTGGAATTTCTAAATTTGGTGAATATTCAAACCCCCAAATGAATGCATCATTGGAGGTGTGTAATCTGTTATTTGTGTTGTGCACCTTTATTTTGCAAAACATGTTTGAGTACTTTAAACACCTCAAAAATTTATGAAATTTGGTCAGATTAGTCTTAACTCATCTAAATTCAGTAGATATAATTTTGGGAATTTTTGTCCTTATAGAACAGGGATAAAAATGACCTTTTTGTAAGCACCAAGAATCTGTCAGCATTTTCAAGAACCAAAATCTTTATTTTAAGCATTTCAAACCATTTACTTGTTTTTATACCTAGTAAGTGTGTCAAATCCATCATTTCACTATTATATCAATAAGTTTTCATGATTAAAGGCATTATATAACATGTAAGGAAGGACTTAGCTTGGCTATAAGATTAGGAATGTTAGGACTTATGCGCTTAATGTTTTCAATAGGGCACTATTAGAAGTCGAATCAAGATTCAAGTGACTTTTCCAATTAGCGTATCATATTTCAAGGTGAGTATTCACGGCCCCTATTTTACCATTTTTGTGTTTTGGGGTGAAAAGCATGCTTAATGTTATCAGATGTTATACATTTTACTTATGAGCAAAGATAACTATACAATATGATGATATGTTGAGTAACGTCCCTGTTTGAATGCACTACTATTAACTCGTAATGACCCTGTGATCTAGGTGAGTAGCGCTATTTGTTTGTCATACCCACTCCTTTGACTGACGAGTAAGGAGTGCACCTAGTCATACACGTTCTACACATGTGACTTGGAATAGTCACCGCTGAGGTAGTCCGTAAGAATGCTCTATCCATGTGGTTCGCTACCACCTCTGAGGTAGTTCGTGGGGCATGAAAATGTTGTTTAGGTTTAGTAGTGGCTCAACGTCATTGTGATGTGTATAATGTTGTGATAATTTGATGTTTATAAAACTTATTTATTCAAAGTTTGAATTGGTGCCGGATACGTTGTATAATATTCTGTATATAAAATCATTTTGTGCATATAAAATCTGTGAACTTGCCAACTCTTTGTAGTTGACGCTTGTTTTTAACGTGCTTTTCAGGAGTTAAGAAGGTATCGGATAATTATATAAATTTGCGCGCTTGTTTGCATCAACCAAGTTATATTGGATTAGATTTTGATTAAGAACTTCTCGTTTGATAATGAACTTCATTTTGGAATTATAAAATATTAACGTTATGGTTGTAAAATTTTATTTGTATGGTTGATGTTTAATATATCCTAATGTACTGTACTATTACCTGTCTCGCCTCGGTTTCCGCTTTAGCGGGGTGTGACAGACTTGGTATCAGAGCCTTAGGTTATAGAGAACATCGGTTTTCTATGAAAGCCATGCACTGTAACCAAAGTTTTTCAAAATTAATTTTTCTAAACGAATTTTGAAATATAAAAAACTCACTACTAGTATAACTACAATAGGTGTCATTCTAGCATATCATAATTAGGCAAAGCCTGATCATCTATGTCTAATAATGGTATGAATAAGAAGGACTTGACTGGTTATGCTAAAGGTTAGCTTGAAACGGGAACTTCTTAACTCTCGATGAAAAGAATAAACTGTGTGAGTTCGCATAAGCATATCATGATTTGATATTTACTATCGCACTTATGCGTTTAAGGAAAGTAACGTCGTTGTTGAACACTCATGCGTTAACGCTTAGGATGTCACTTGTATTTTGAATGCACATTAATAAGTTATGCGGACACTACAGTCACTTTGTTGAACACCATTACTTAGACTTCAGAGAAGTACTCATCTAAGCATTTCGATTCCAACACTGAAGTAACAATTGAGGGCACTTCAAGCGAACCACCCCAAGACATGCCAACTCTCGTTTTGCCTCAACCAACTTCGAGTGTTTATATGCTTGACCGCCGAACCATCTTGTGTTCTCCATAGAAATCTGGTAACAAGATGTATGGGTATGAACACCGAAGAGATTCGCAAGATACAAGATTTGGAGACCGAGCTACGTGATACTTCCAACGCGGCTAGGAGAATCGCTTAGTGGGCCATATTTTGGACTAAGATTTTGGTGACAATATTGGCGATGTTGATTATCTTAGTCTTAATGATCATCTACCTAGAGCCCTAGAAGTGTGTTTCTATGTATTTTCATATTTCCGTAAATTTTCCTTAAAATGACGTAATGATGCGTTAGCATCAAGTTTTGATTAAGGCAAAAAGATATGATGTCTCCATAGGCAAATTAGTTCTAATTAAAGTTTTGCAAGAGTTATTTCCCGAAATGGTTTAGCACAACCTTATAAAGGAGTTGTCTGTTCTAAATCACAAAAAAAAGTTGTATTAAAAATCTACTTTCACAAATGTTATAGAATCATGATTACAAGAAACATACTTTACATAGTAGCAAACCCCGAGAATCAAACACCTGATGTTGCCAACTCATAGCCCAACAAGTTCGACACTCAATCCCAAACATAGTCACACAAGTTACCACCGACCTCATCGCAAGTTAAAGGAATAGAGAAGTCATAATATCCATCAAACGGAAAGATGGTAATAAAAGAAAGTTAGAGCAATAGTCAGAGGAGATGACTCAAGATAATTCAGACAAAAGTCGAAAAGTAGTCAGAAATTTTGGAGTGAAGAACCATGAGTCATGACAGTATACGGACTATCGTCCAAAATGCAGTAGATGCAACTGCAACCACTAGGAGCTTGTATTCCGTGTACCAAGTGTAAACTAACAGGTCATACTACTCCATATTGTAGAAAGGTAAGGAAGGTCACAAAGGGCGGAAAAGTGTGCTACGAGTGCGGAAGCCCGGACCACTTTAGAGATAGGTGTCTCATGCAGAATAGAGGCTCGATCAGCACCAAGAGGAGGAACAACGCAAGCCAATCAAGGAAATTGAGGATGCGAGGCTAAAGGAAGGGCATTCGTAATTGGAACTAAGAGGCACACCAAGATCTAGTATAGTGACATGCATGAAAATGCGGAGTCACTTGAGGAAGGAGTGCATTAGATATTTACCACACGTTGCAGATAAGGAAGTAAAAGAGAAACGAATTCAGGATCTTCTGGTAGTGCAGGATTTTCATGAAGTGTTTCTGGAAGACTTACCTAGATTCTCCTCGCTTAGAAAAGTGAAGTTCCACATTGATTTAATCCCAGGAGTTGCCCCCTAGAAAAATCTCCTTATCGGTTGGTACCATCGGGAATGCAAAAACTGTCAGACTAGCTTAAAGGGCTACTTAATAAGGGTTTCATCAGACCCAGCTTTCACCTTGGGGAGCTCTAGTCTTACTCGTCAAGAAGAAGGACGGATCCTTTCGAATGTGCATAGATTACAGGGAATAGAATATGCTGACCATAAAAAAAACCGTTATCCTCTTCCCCGCATTTATGACTTATTTGATCAGTTACATGGCGCCACATACTTCTCCAAGATCGATCTTCAATCTGGATATCACCGATGAGAGTTCGCGAAGAAGACATCGCTAAGACATCATTTAGGACTCGTTATCGTCATTACGAGTTTCTAGTCATGCCTTTCGGGACATACGAATGCTCCAGCAATCTTCATGGATTTGATAAACAGGGTTTGTTGACCGTACCTAGACAAGTTCGTGATCATGTTTATAGAAGATATATTGATTTACTCATGAGATAAGGAGGAGCATGAAAAACATTTGAGGTTGATCCTGGAGTTACTCAGAAACGAAAAATTGTATGCCAGGTTTTCAAAATGTGAATCCTGGATTCGTGATATGCACTTTCTCGGCCATGTGGTAAATGAAAAAGGAATCCATGTTGATCCAGAAAATTTGAGGCCATCAAAAAGTGGGAAGCCCTGAAGACACCAAGGGAGATGCGACAATTTCTTGGATTGGCAGGCTACTACCGACGATTCATCGGAAATTTCTTCATGATCACGCAACCACTCACGACCTTAACACAGAAAGACAAGAAATTCGTTTGGGGAGAGAAACAGGAGGAAGCATTCCAAACACGTAAACACAAGTTGTGTAACGCACCGACTCTAGCCTTACCAGACGGAACGAAAAATTTTGTGGTGTACTGCGACGCATCACATCAAGGTTTGGGGTGTGAACTGATGCAGAAGGACAAAGTTATCACATATGCGTTAAGGCAACTAAAAGTTCATGAAAAGAATTACACCATCCATGATTTGGAGGTAGAAGCAGAGAAGTTTACGCTCAAAATCTTGAGTAAAGTCCTGTTTGAATGCACTATTATTAGCTCGTAATGAGCCTGTGATCTTGGTGAGTAGCGCTATTTGGTTGTCATACCCACTCCTTTGACTGACGAGTAAGGAGTGCACCTAGTCATACACGTTCTACACATGTGACTTGGAATAGTCACCGCTGTGGTAGTCCGTAAGAATGCTCTACCCATGTGGTTCGCTACCACCTCTGAGGTAGTTTGTGGGGCATGGAAATGTTGTTTAGGTTTAGTAGTGGCTCAACCTCATTGTGATGTGTATAATGTTGTGATAATTTGATGCTCATAAAACTTATTTATTCAAAGATTGCATTGGTGCTAGATACGTTGTATAATATTCTGCATATAAAATCATTTTGTGCATATAAAACCTGTGAACTCGCCAACTCTTTATAGTTGACGCTTGTTTTTAACGTGCTTTTCAAGAGTTAAGAAGATATCGGCTAATTATATAAATTTGTGCGCTTGTTTGCATCAACCAAGTTATATTGGATTAGATATTGATTAAGAACTTCTCGTTTGATAATGAACTCATTTTGGAATTGTAAAATATTAACGTTATGGTTGAAAAGTTTTATTTGCATGGTTGATGTTTAATATATTCTAATGTACTGTACTATTACCTGTCTCGCCTCGTATTTCCGCTTTAGCGGGGTGTGACAAATGCCGACCAAATCTTTGTGCATCCAGGTAAAGCAATTTGCGTTTTCGTGTAAAAAAGATATCAGTTGTTCTTTTATAGTAGAGTCGGGAGACGTACCTATGTAAACCATACGATCAGGATGCTTTGGGTCGAGGATAACTTCCTGAAGTCGATACTCATTGACCAACTCGGATGTATCCTGGCTCTGTAATTGCTAGATGGATTGTGGCTTAGATCTTATCGTGATCTTATAACATTCACGTGCTACAATTTGCTCACTTTTGATTTCTTGGAATCCCTATGGTGATGGAAACTTCATCATCTGATGGTATGTCGAGGGTACCGCTTTCATATCATGAACTGTGATAACCCTCCAATTTTCAACTCAGGTCAGTATGAATTTTAGCTGACTTCTTAGGACAGAACAAGATTCTGTACTGTCATTTTATCAATCGAATGTGCCGAGTGACAAATTTTGATGATTTATGACTCAATAGAATGCTTTTGGCATTTTTAAGTCGATTCTGCACTCGGTGCGCCAAAACCGACATACCGTTAGTGGTAGGTCCCGATTCCACCTACCAGACTGGCAAGATAGATCATTGTTAGGCTTTTGAAAATCAATGTTGCTGTTGAAGAGTTACTACTGCTCAGAAGATTGAAGAGAAGTAGTAGCATTAATACTGCTGATATGGAAGTTAATGTTGCTGGTGAAGAACTAGAAGCAATAATGGTTACTATTGCTAGAAGAAATTACTATTACTACTACTACTGCCAGTTAGTCAATTAATACTGCTGGTTAGTATTGGTAGTATAGTTAACGCTTCTTATATTTTACTGCTGTTTCTAAGGATTATGATAAGGGAAGGATCTAATTGAAGATATAAGGCAAAGATTCAGAAGATGATGAAGAATTTTTTAAGATTTATTTTCCTTATTCTTATATTGTACTCTATATAAATAGATGTTAGATGTTTTTGTTTTAGAGTACAGGTTGTTTTAGCTTCTGTTTGATAGAAAAGATTAGCCTCAAGAATTAGACTTCCTTGCAATAGAAAAGTATTGTACGTCTGGTGAATTCTGTTCATCAGATTGGAGCTTTTGATTTGTAATCATTCAGCTTCTAATCAATAGACAAGTGATTTGATTTCCAGTGTGATTTGATTATTGTTAAAGTGTTTTTTCGCAAGTTCTTTAGCAATTTATTTAAGAGTGTTTTTATTCTTGATTAAGATTTCTTTTGATCCTGTCAAGTGGTATCAGAGCCTCAGAACTCAGATATTCAATTAATCACAATGGAAGCTCTAGATAGTGTTTTGGTGTCAAAAGTTCCAATGCTCAAACCCAATGAGGTTGACATATGGAAGATCAGGATTAGGCAATACATTTTTCTTACTGACTATGCTATGTGGGATGTGATTGAGAATGGACCTAACAAGGAAGCAGAAATTGGAGAAGGTGGAACAATGCCACCACCCATATCTGATGCTCAAAGAAAAAGTAGACAAATTGAGATGAAGGCCTTGAGCACTCTGCTCTTGGCAATTCCCAATGAATATCAACATCAATTCCCAAGAGCACTAAGAGAAACCAGATGGCCATTCAGAAGCAGCAATATTAAAACTTTATGTCTATAAATAATAAATCTATGACTCAAACTTTTGATAGATTTATAAAGTTGATTGGTGAGTTAGCAACTTGTGGAGTGAAGATGAAAAAAGATGATCTAAATAGGAAATTCCTCAGATCACTTGGTGAGGAATGGACTATGTATACTGTCTCCTTTAGACAGAATGATGAACTTGAAGACAAAGAACTTGATGATCTTTACAATGATCTCAGGGTCTTTGAAGCTGAGGTTGAAGCCAATAAGAAACCATTGGGATACTCTCCTAATGCAGCCCTACTATCCAATGATAGTACTGCTTTTGGCAATACTACTGCTAGTGAAACCAATACTGCTGCTAAACAAGATCCATCTGAAGACTCAATCCTGGAAGCCTTCTTAGCAAGTCATGTCAAGTCATCCTTGATCAATGAAGACTTGGAACAGATCAATGTAGATGATCTGGAAGATATGGATATCAAGTGGCAAATGGCCATGCAGACTATGAGGATCAAAAGATTCATCAAAATGACAGGAAGGAACAATTTTAGAATGAAAAGAGAAGATGGTGCAGGGTTTGATAAATCTAAAGTCAGGTGCTATAAGTGCAATGATTTAGGGCACTTTGCCAGAGAATGCAAGGAAGGATCTCAGAGTCAGCAGTATAAGAAGACTCAGTCTTCAAAGTTCAGCAACGGGAACAACAATGGAGGTTCTTCTCAAGCATTGGTATCACAAGAAGGACTAGGCTTTGATTGGAGTGATCATGCTGAGGAAGTCATTTAGAATCAAGCTCTAATGGCAGAGATATCAGACTCCACAAGTTCAGAGATCTCATCTGAGGTAAAATCTAAACTCTGTATAAAAGCTTGTCTTGACACTGTCAAAAGGTATAGGGATCATAATCAAGATTTGTGTGATAGTATTAAGAGACTGGAACAATACAAGAGAGAATCCAATTTGGTCAAATACAATCTGGAGGAACAAATAAAGGCATACCAAGCAAATGAAACTCAGTTTGAATATGACCAAAACTATTGGAAGTGGGCGAAGAAAGAGTATGAGATTAAGCTATTTAAGTACAGAACTGAACTTGAAAAGGTTAGGACTGAACTAGATGAAGCTAAGGCTGATATTGGAAAATTCTCCAAAGCTTCAAAAGCAATGGATGAAATTATCAAATCTCAGATTCATGATGATCTCAAAAGAGGAATAGGGTACCACAACACTCCTCCACCTTACAACAACAAGTATATCCCTCCTAAGTCAAACCAAGTAGACAAATTAGATAGACAGAACTTAGGGGAAGGAGTAGCAGAAATAGATCCAAAAGATAAGGTGGAAGTTGAGGATGTGGAAGAAGAGACTGTCCCAAAAATAGATGAACAACAAAAGAATATTCCTTCTGAAAATCATATTTTGACTAATGAAAAGGGAGGAATACCTTTTGTTGAGAGCAAAAAGATAAACCACTCAGTGAATAAGGAAGGAAAAAGAAAAGAGAGTGCACTATACACAGACCACTTGTGTTTATCCAAATACTTCTAGACGGAGAAAGCCCCAAGTTCAACAGAACATCAGAGGAAATCAGAGAAATTGGAATAATCAGTGGGCAAAGAAGCAAGGAATTGATCTTAATAAAATTAATAGACCAAAACCATGATTCATTTGTTGTAAGCTAAATCATTTAGCTAAACACTGTTATTTTAATCTTGTTAATCAGAGAGCAAATTTTATACAAAAATCTTTTCACTCTTCTGGCAACAGATCTTTGAATAATATAACTAAGAATGTGAGATATGCCCTTTATACAGAATAAGTTTGCTCAAAGAAAACTTCAAAACAAGAAAGTTGATAAAAAGCAAACAAACTTGTCCAAATATGGGTGTCAAAAACAGCAGTAAGTGATACTACTTCTAGTACCACCCAATGTACTGCTAGCAGAAGTACTTGTTAGGCCCCAACTAGATGTTGTCAAGAAGTCTAGGGTGCTTATTGTATTTTTCCCTTTCTTATCTAATGCTTGTAATACTGTAGTGCTACTTTTGTCACTTTCTATATTTCCTAGGGTCTATTTTGTAAGTTGTAAAGATCCCCTATAAAAGGAATGTTCTATTCCTTTTGTAGGGTTACGTATTCAGTATCTTCTGCAATATCAGAGCCGCATTTAATACGTCACTGTCTTCTTCCTTGGAAATCTGATATCTGCATTTCTATTATTTCTTCTGGTTTATTGGTTCCACCAGGTAATTATTGACCTTTCAATTGGTATCAGAGCCAAGGTACCGGCAGTTTGTTCTATTTTCTCTATTTTATGAATGCAGTACTTTCGGATTTTTCTTTTTGTGAAAATTTCTTTTCAAATCTATTAAGTGCATTTGATAAGTGTTAAGTAGTTTTCAAAAGGGTTTATTACTTGTTTTCCTCTCTTTTCACACACTTACATCTGATTTTCAGACATTTTTACCCCAATCTGACTCTGCTCATTCGTGGGATCACCTCCCTGAGCGTAAATCCGAGTCGGATTGTGTATTTGTAGGACTCTGCTTACTTTCACCATCCGGATCGGATTCCCCATAAATCCGACTCGGATTCTTACAATCCGTGTCGGATTTCCTTTAAATCCTTATCGGATTTCTCTAAATCCGGATCGGATTCCCCATCCCACAACCCGTGTCGGACTCTTCTAAAATCCGACTCAGATTTTGTACCAGATCCATATCGAAATCTTCACCAAGTCCGTGTCGGATTCTCCCTTAATCCGACTTGGATTCCCTCCTCAAGTGTATATCGGCTTTAACCAAATCCGTATCGGGCTCCTTGCCATAGTCCATATCGGATTTCCATTTAATCCTTCTTAGATTGTCAGTTTTAATTTGTATCGGATTGTTCAGAATCCGACTCGGATTCTAGTATTTTGTTTGTCGGATTCTTAACCCTATTTGTGTGTATCGGATTTTAATACAATCCGACCCGGAGTTGTTTTTCTTGTGTATCGGATTTCAGACTTTTGTGTGTACCAGATTCTCTCAAATCCGACTCGGATTCTCCCATAATCAGACTCGGATTCCAAACCTTTGTGTGTATCAGATTCCTACTAAATCCGGATCCGATTTTTGCTGTGTTAAAATTGTTATCTACTGTATTAACTTTCTTGGTTCTGTGCCACCAGGGAAACCTCAAAGTTCTAACCTCTTATCAAGTGTCTTATAAACTGCTTGGTACTTTCGATCCACAAAGTGAACCATGTCTAAGGAAATCATCGGCATCGGCTCTGAGACTCGTCCACCCGTGTTGGTAATAGGTGAATACCAAAAATGGAAGAAACGGATGGAGAACTTTCTTGATCTAATTGACGAAAACCTCATGAAGTCCATTCGTGTAGGACCGATAGTTGCCACGGTCACCATCTCTAAGGTTCCCGAGACGGCGAACACTCCATTTCTTCCCGCGTATGAGATAGAAAAACCATACCAGATGTATTCGCCAGAACAGAAGGCACGCGTCGAAGTCGACAAACGTGCCATGGCCCTTCTCACTATGGCACTGCCTAACATGTACTCGAGAGTCGATAGTCTGACAAACGCAAGGGCAATGTGGTTGGAAATCGAGCAACAAATGCAAGGAGGGGAGAAAGCCATGGAGAGTCAACGTGAAAATTCCATGAATGCATATGAGGGATTCCCTGCTCGGGAAAATGAATCTCTGACTGAGGCTTACTACAGATTGAATTCCTACGTGAATGATCTCCGAAGGGTCAAGGTCGACAAACACAAGTATGAGATCAATGTTAAGTTCCTGAAGAATTTGGCACCAGAATGGCAAAATGTCACGGTCAACATTTAGTTAAGCTAGAACCTCGGTCAAATCGGTATCCATGATTTGTACAGTATTATGGTGCAACACGAAGAAGTTGTTATCGGACACAAACCCAATAAGACGGATCCTCTAGCACTTGTTGTTGTGTCATATGGAGGATCTAACTTCCACTCCCACCATGGAAGCTTCATGAGGAACATATGGTTTCTGATGACTCATTCATATTTGAAGAAGATTTATACAACTTCGATGAATCTCTAGCACTTTTACCCACAACATACACCGATTGAAGGCATCTCGAGGCAATGGTAGATTTGGTCCCTCTCGAGGAGGATTTGGTAGAGGTAACTTCGGAAGAGGATACAGTTCTGGAGAAAGGTACCAGGGGAGATCTAGTGGTAATTTTCAAGGGAGAGGGAACTCGGGATTCGGAAATCAAAGTAAGTTCAACAGTGGGTCTGGATATCACCAACAAGGACAAAGATCGGGATACAATCATCAAGGAAACACTGTTGGATTCTACCATGAGCAAGGTAGAAGTAAATATCAAGGAAATCACCCTCAGGATAACAACCAATTTAGTTCTAACCAACAAGTCGGGAATCAGCCTGGATTTGGGAATGAGACTCAGCATCAACCTAGAAACTTCAACAGAACTCCTGCACCAGAAACACTAGCATCTGCTTCTTCAAAACCATCTGATGGACGTAGTCCAACTTGTTTCAGGTGTGGCCAACCTGGACACTATGCAAAGGAGTGTCCCAAAAAGGTTAAGGATGCTGCTTATTTTGAGAGAAAGGCGGCTCTCTTAAGGAAAAAGGAGAAAGGGAAAGTCTTGATGGTTGAGGAGGAAAATTGGGTGTGCGAGGAAGAAAGCTCCGATGAAGATGAAGAAGGGTTGGTGAAAGGTCATTGTCTGATGGCTGATTTTGAAGGAAGGAGCTCAGAGAGCACGTCGGATCAGGGTGATGTGGATGCTTCACATGTATTTTCTGGTACTGATTCGTCTGACATAATTGAAGCCCTAGAATCTAGAGTTCGTGATCTCGAGAGTGATCTCCTTAAAGAGAGAACCTTGGTCACGAAATTTAGAATCGATAGTGCTCTTTACAAAAGCTCTCTTGAGGAAATGACATTGTGCTATAATTGTGAAGTGCTTGCGTCGGAAGTAAGAGAGTCTGATCTTTCAAATAAGTTGTCGTCTCTACAAGATTCACATGACAATCTTCTTAGTAGTCATGATGAACTCAAGCTCAGATTTCATCTTTTATCAAAAGAAAGAACTGATCTTTATATCAAAATCAAAGGGCTTGACGATAACAACTTTAAAAGAGGACAATCTGAACAAACCTGGAGCATTCTCACCAATCACTCAAATCAAAATCAGTTTTATAAAGCCAAACCTGGACTTATTCTTACCCAAAACCATGTACTAGATAGGGCTCCTTCCAACCTGTACCAATTTGAGGAGATGGCTGCCTCCAAGCCCGCGCCTGACTTTGTAGGAGGACGTGTCACTAAGACCTTTGTCAGACCCACTGTCACTTTTACCGAGGTTATAGATGGTAAGACGATCACCATAACCACCAGTCCTACTGTCAGCCCTCCTTCTAGTCCTAGTTTAGTCCCTAGAGGACCAATCTTTGTGCCTGCCAGCGACCCGACCAACACCGCTGAAAATTGGGAAGGGATCAAAGCCAGAACACCTAAGCTAGCAATGCCTCCCATCAATTATGATGATCTCAACTCAAGCTATGCCACCAGAGAGATTGACTTAACCGAGGAGGTTTTAGTTTTCCAACCATTGGATTCTTCCGCAACTAAGCCTCCCTCAATAGTTGAGCTAGAAAATGAGATTCGTCTCCTTAGGTTAAAGGTTTTGGACCTAGATGCATCAAATGTCAAGATCTCTGCATACTCACTTCCATAATTTCTGAAAAGGACAGCTTGATTAGCTCGTTGGAGAAAGAATTGCTTGAGGCAGATGCCGAGAGAGCGAAAATTTCTTCTCAATATGTGACCGCTATTTCTTCCTTAGTAAATCTTCAAAACAAATATGCGGATCTCGAAGAGCTTTTCTTGAACGAAAGTGTTTTGTATCATACAGAAAAAGAAGCTTTTCAGGAATCTGAAGAGAAAAGAATCTGTCAGATCATAGCTGTTGGATCTGAAATCACTTTTTAATGGTATTGATAAACTCCTGATTTACTTCTTTAATATATGAGGAAACACCGAAAGACTAAATAAGAAGTAAAACAGGGTATTGCGTGATTTAACAGTGAAGAACAGTAAACTTAGAACACCAAGAATACACACAATAAACAAGATAAAGATTAGAGGAAAAAATTGCTCACAAAGATGATGTATATTCAGATCTGATTGAACAACTTGATACAATTTGAGAGTAAAAGATATTACAATTTTCAGCACACTCACTTTTACTAAACAAAGACCTACTTGCTATTTAAAGATACTCCTAACGACCTATTCAGGGAGATCTTGGCAAGTGTCTTCATCTGAGACGTCGAAAGAGAGTCGTTTGGAGTAGTCACGTGATAAGCACAAGTAGCCAAAGGTCTTTGAAGAGAAACTTTAAAATCACAGAGGGTTTGAGTTGCCATCCTCTGTGATGTTCTGCCAAATTCTTCTCAGCTTCACAGAGCTTCTGTTGGTCCCTTCAGAGCCTCTGTCATTTACTTCAGAGCCTCTGTCAGACTTTACTTGTAAATCTTTAGATCCTCTGTGTGCCTTCTGATGTCCTCTGAATATGCACTTCTGTCATTTTACATACTTTTACATGAACGACTTTGAGAGTTAACAATCTCCCCCTAAGTATGAAAAATGACTTATAACAAAGGAAAACAAGAACGATAAAAAAGAAATTACAAGAGAGGAAAAAACATTCACCCTCTGAAAGAAGTCACATTATTGGAATTGTGACTTAATGCATAAAAAGGATAAAAATCCATCACCGTTGCTACTACATTTTTCAAAGTTAAGTAGGGTGATGAACTAAAGGAAATCTAGGAAAGAACGCATTGACTTTGGTGTTCGGGTTTAATCAGAAGGTGGTGGTGTGGCAGAGGCCTTTGATGATGATGTTGGTGAAATTGCTGAAGTCATCATCTTTTGCACTCCTTTCTTTTGCAACACCTACATGCACACCCTTATCATG
>LUCG01039525.1:0-20141 GCA_001633085.1 Carthamus tinctorius | reverse complement strand
ATGATCCCTGAACCCTAAAATCCATGGGGCAGGTCCTTTTTTAGGTTTCATTTTCATTATGATGGTTGTCCCTGCTACTAACCTCCGTTAAAAGTGGTCCGCTAAGCCCTCCACATGCCTTTCACGTGAGGGACATTTTTGTCATTTCAGCTTTTTATCAAATTACTTTTTAATCGTACAAGTTTTACAACTATCTGTACAAAGTTTTTGATGCATGCAAAAAACTAAAACTTGAAAAACCCCAGCCAACCACGTGTCCACCCACCTCCCCAAATGAACCCCGGCAACCCCATCTGGTTGCTTTCTCCGATGAGTCCTCACGGTGCCCCTCCAATCACCTTTCCCAACCATGTTTTCCGACCATCTATGTCTGCAGCATGGTGAAGAAATGGGGAAGATCTTTGACAACCCCGACCGGTCCCCAAGGTTCATGCGGAGTGTTTGGCGAAGGGGATGAGGATGCTCGAAGTACGACAGTGTCTGGTGATGGGGTTCAGGTATGGCGGGATGGTGGTGTTTAAGATGGCGGAGATGTACCCGAAAAATGGTTTTGGCCATGGTGATTTCGGAGTTGGTGGTTTTCGTCGTCGTCTGGGCTTTTGTTGGGGAAGGAAAGTCGGCAAGGCAGTGAGGGGGGAAGGAAAAGTGTTTGGTTATAGGATTGATTTAAATTATAAAAGAATATTATGAAAAGACCAAAACACCCTTGAATTAATGGAGGTGTTTAACAGTAGTTAGCATTAGGGACGTCCATCGTAATGATTTGTAATTTGGGTCAAACCAGAGGGACCAAATTTGTAATATACTCGAAAAAGTATGTATCATCTAAATATGTATATGTTAATAATAATAGGTGGTTTATGCAGTCCAAAAATTCACTGCACCACCTCACGGGAATCCACCACCCCATCTATCTATCCATCTTGTACATGTTGTTTGACTGTGTGCAGAAGGACGAATATGCCCCCCTTCCTTTTTCCTATTATTTTTATTTTTATTCACCACCCTTTGACAAATAATGACAATCCCCCACACCACACCGACACTTTCCTTTCCTCCACCCCCTACAAAATAATCTTTTTTTTTATTTTTTAAAGAAAATAAAATAATTATTAATCCTCCTCCCTCTTTCTTTCCTTTCCATTTCTTTTAATTATTAACATTCTTTTTTGTAAAGCAATCATTTAAAATTCTTTCCTTTTCTTCTTCTTATTAAATAAAAATACCTTATTCAATTTTATATGCTATGGTATACAAGTTTTTCAAATGAACGTATTTCCATTTAAATCAAAAAAGATTAACAAAAATGATTCTTTTTTTGTTTTTAAACATGGTTATCATAACTACTCAACCAATGGGCGTTAGTCATGTTTTAAAGAAAAAAACATTTATTTGTTTTATCTTTAAAGCATATAATAACTATAAATACATATTTGAATTATATGAGTATTGCCTAACACCCATTGGGTCTTCTTCAATGTATTTTCACCAAATGTTCATATATATTATATATTATTATTATTATTATTATTTTGAAGAATATATATAGTAAGGGGGGATGAAAATGCTAATAAAATTTCAACGTCATTTGAATTAAATATAGTTTGGAGCTCTTCCTTTCGCTTAACTTGATGAAAAGGTCAAGGTTTTTGATTAATAAAAAATAAATTAAATTAATTTTATCTTGTAGTTGTACTACCAAACAGCTGGAATAATGTTTGGAAAGAAAGTCCATCTTAAAATGCCTCTACATTTGCCACGTTCCCTGTTTTTATAAACCAAAACACGTTATTGCTATTAGGGTTAATGAGTTATATAGATAATGAATTTATCATTTTAAAAAGATATTACCATTTAATTATTTTTTATGTTTAATATATCATTGAACTTTTTGTAAGTGTTCACACAATACTATTATGACCGATTATAACCCGTTTTCCTAGTTTGGTGTATTATGTGACAATTACTTAATACACGTGACAAATGTCGTGGCAATGACATAGCATGTTAAATGACTTATAAGGGTAACGAACTNCATTGAACTTTTTTTAATTGTTCAAATATTACCATAGTCCATCTTTATCTTTGTAATTGGAATCCAAGGGATCAAAATGTGTTATTTATGTTGGATGATTGGATTTGTTTCTTTCATTAGATTCTGAACAGAGTTATGATACTCAATGCATACTTTAGCCAACCGAGTAGGAATACGATTTAAATGGTGGTAACGGAAATTCTGATTGCTTCTTTAACCTATTCCTACATGACTGCTGTTTGACGCGTCAGTTATATTAAAAAACCATTGTGCATTATAATCATATTATCAATGACCTTCATTTTTGTTCTAATCATGCCAACAACGCATCATTCGGAACAAAAAAAAATCTTTTTATCATCTAAGCTAAGACAAACACACCATTCACTACGAAAAGTCAAACTATGACAAAAGACGATAATCAAGCAATCTCATTTGTTAAACATTCTCCTGTGGTAGTTTATATCGAGAATCAATCAATTATATCGATTCCAAAAACCAAGGGTTTCAAAATCAAAAGAGATGAAAAACAATGGTTTTCAAAGAAAGATTAAAGTTCAATGGTAACATTTAAACAAAAAAAAAAGTTCAATGGTAAATTGTGATCAAACAAAATAGTTCATTACCCTTATAAGTCATTTAACATGTCATGTCATTGCCACGTGTTTTAAGTAATTGCCATGTAATACACCAAACCAGAAAAATGGGTTATAACCGGTCATAATGGTATTATGTGAACACTTACAAAGAATTCAATGGTATATTGAACACAAAAAATAGTTAAATGGTAACATTTATTCAAATTAATGAGTTCGTTACCCATATAAGTCATTAACCCTTATTATTATTATTATTATTATTATTGCAATAAAATGAAATCCAAACTCCAACATTCCATCTTTTGAAATTTATATTTATCTTTCACAATGATAACTAAAAGAGAAATTACCCATTTTTTCTTAAAATTACGGAACCAAGAGTATCTCCAACACCGTTGATAAAATAGCAAAAATTGATTTTTGTTTTCTAAACCTTTCCAATAGTATTGGTAAACCATTATCTAAAATAGAAACATTTGAAGATTTTTCTAAATATAGAGATTACTCTAAAATCTCTAAGTCATGAGAGAGAAACAATTTTAATGCATTCCAACCAGTAGTTAGCTAAATTGAAGAGAGGTAAATAATTTTTAATTAGTTTCCATCAAAAGTTGGTCAAAATTTTATTAAAATACTAACTTATTAAATATTTTAATAATATAAGTAATGATATAGTCTTTAAAATAGCAAAGTTGTTGAAGATAAAAGAAAATATTTTAGTAATAAAAAGTATTTAGCAAATCTGTTGAAGATGCTCTGACCTTATCCAATATGCAATTATGGCCTCTCAACATTTACAATCTACAAATATTGGTCCCTTGGTAGCTCATATTTGTAATATTTACAATTTTTGTAATTATATGATTATGACCCACCTTCGCCATTAGCAAATATCACATTTGTATTGAATATGCGATTGAAATTATAACTCAAATTTGTATTAGTTATGTGACTCTATCACAACTAAAAATCGTATTTGTTATTGGAGGTGACCAAAATTGTAAGTATGAAATATATCTGTTATCAATGGAGATGCTTGGTGGCGGAGATGATTGGAGAAGTGATGTCCACCATTGGAAGAGATGTAATGGCAGACTAAAATCTAAATGGTTAGTTCTGCAACTTTAAGAAGAAAATAAATAAAAGATAAATTTATTATTTATTTTTGGTTAGAATAGTTAATTTTCCTAACTAAAATATAGTAACAATAATAATTAAACGTTTAAGTGTTTTTCTTCTAAAAATTCTTATTGTTCCAAAAATATAAATATTTAAAACATCATATACAAATAAAAGATGTACAAGTTTTTTTTTTATAATATTTCTATGAGGAATTTATTAACATCTTTTAATAATTTTCTTTCCAAAACCTTTAAAATAGCCAGCTTATCCACTAAAATTAACCTCCATCATTAACGGAGAAGGGTTGAAAACATAAAAGTCTATCATTCAAGGGTCAAAGCTATATGTTGTTCAGGGACCAAAAATGTAATTCTTAAAACATCTCCACTATTGATCTTGTTTTTACGAAGTTCTCTTTTAGACGAAGAAGTTAACTATCTTAAAGGTTTTGAAAAGAAATTGATGATGAAGTATTAAAAATATTTTTAAATGATTAAAAAAAATTAATTTCTCTATTTGTATTTTATCACTTTTTATACATCAAGAATAAAAGCTTTCTGTATATAAAACGGATCAAGTTTTCAAAACTCACATTTCAAACTTTGAAAAATATGAACCCCAATGGGGCAGTCTACTGGTTAAGGCTTGTGGAAGGTGTANCCAGGGGAGCATGCTTTAGCTCTCGGTAAAAATTACCAAGGATGTAGTCTGGCCAAAGCCCAGATAAACCTTATAAAAAAAAACTTTGAAAAATATAATAAGTTTTTTAATTAAAAAACATATAAGTTTTTTCCCTTTCAAGGGAGTCAATTTAGGAGCATCTCCAAGTTTTCTTATAAATTATAATTTCTCCAAAATGTAGAATCAAAACTCAAAATTTTTAAAGAAAAATTAGATCAATCTTGAACAGCTTTTCTATTTTAGAGAAATCATCATTGATTGTAATAATAAAATATTTCATCTATCCATTAAAAAATATTTTTCTTTAAATTCTTATTTTCAAGATTTTCTATTGGTTCTTTCAAATAGTAATCATTTTTGGGGTTATCTCCATATTTGGAGAAAAACTCCTCATCTTTCTTGCTTTCTCCATTTTAGAGAAAGAAATGGAGAAGCTGTTGAAGCACAATTTAGGCTTAAATCCCTATTTTTCTTCATTCTCCCTATTTTAGGAAAGCTGTTGGAGATGCTCTAGGGACATGAAGAGTACACAGTCATTGGGCTAGTCCAGTCATAGACTGAGTTGCCCCGCAGCCCAGTCAAAGACTCATGTGGTTGGGCTCTAAGTCCAACGTAAGGCTGCCCGTGGATGTCCGATGCCGCCGAGAAGGCGTGTGTACTTGTATGCGTGTGTTCTTGATAGTCGTTCGTTGGTTTGATGCCGCTTCCAGAAAAATAAAAAAGTAAAATATTTGATCTTTTAATTTGGACCTCTTGCCATATATACTATATATAAATAGCTTGTATTTATATTTTATATATGGGAGTAGGTTGGTTATACGTGTGATGCACATAGAGAGCTGATTATGCATTGCAAGCCAAGTCCCATCCCATGAGAGCTAGCTGTAGCTGGCATGCCACTTCATTTTTATTTTTATTCAATTTTTACTCCCATTTTAAATTCTATATTCACATTTTATTTTAATCATGTTTATAAAATATCACATCCATACAATTTCATAATCAACTTTAACATTATTTTCAAGGAATTCACAACTTCTTATAAGCATCCAAACATGTATTATTTTTACATCGCCATAATCACAACCCTGAATTTATGAATTTTGTCTTTTAAGTTAGATTCAAAGCTATTATGTTGCTTTGAGTTTTAAAGTGTTATATACCAAACTTATAACCATCTAATAATATTTTTATGATAAAATCTTCCTATCATAATATTTTATCTTGAAAGCTCTTACTATTCCAACATCATGAGGTTGAATTTTTGATGTGTTGATATATAGGCAACAAGAAAAAGAACTCTAACATTTTGTAGCCCTTCAATTTTTATTGGACATGTCTGTGCAATTAATTATCTATCACTAACAAAAACATTCTATGCATTTTGTGGTCATAATAAACACTTGTTGTCCATGCTCCTTTAATTTGTTTGAAGCTAGTGACAATTTAAGTTGTTCTTGTTGCTATTCTTGAAGCAATGTGACTTTTTCATAATTTACAATAACCCATATTGCTGTTTTTTTTAATATAATCATCCTCGTTACAAAAAATAAACAATGATGAGGTTCACTTTATATCTCTTTCAAGTTGATTTATAGCAAAAGAATGATCAACTTGTAACGTGTAAAACAAACCAAATTCATCTTGTTTATTTTTCCTTTTATATACTTCAATTTCTTATCTATGACATGTATATCAACCGAACCAGTTTATCCGAAACGACAAAATAGTCTTGTTTGTAGGTATTAAAGTTCCATTAGTTCTCTTTGTGTTCTTCAAAACTAGCTTTCTAATCATATTCACGTATTGGTATTGGAGAAACCACTTATAGAAACCTTCATGTTTGGAAAATTTATTGGTTGTATCACCTAATATCCCTTTTTTCCCTCTAAATCACCCGAAAAAAAACTCAACTGGTTGCTTTAGAGTGTGGTTGATATTGTTCATTGGCCAACTTTCAACTGGAATTTTTAATCAAGCCACAACTCAAATATTTTTTATTGCACCTGTACTGATCTCTTCATGCTTTTAGGTGATTGGGACCACATCTAAGGTTGTAAGAAGTTTTGAAGTTGAATAACCCATTGAAACCAAACAACTTTTAGTTATTTAGTTTTCAAGTTAAACTGGTCATTTTTTGCTCTTTTTTTTATTTACTATTTTGGTTAAACTGAATAGTAAATTATATTATTTATTTTCCTTGTATATGAGCATATTGATTGTCAAAGACTCTTGCAGACTGAAAGAATTGAGGGTGCAAGGCAAAAAATGGGGGCTTGAGGGAATAAAGAGAAAATTTAAAGACAAATGTTTAATATTTTCCGTAAATTTTAGCTTTCATCGGTGTCCTTTCCGCAGCTCGGAAAGGGTTGTGTCGCCTCTAGCTTTATATGAGGGATTGAGGGATATAATCTCGAAAGAGTTTCGTTGTATAGTATGTTCTCTTCGAATCATATATTGAATGTTTTTAGTAAAGTATTATGAATAATATTTGATTATTGAAAAACATTAGAATGAAGTATTAGGTTATATAAAATTAAGAATTGATTGAGTATTAATAACAAGAAGTTGTGAACATCTAAATGAATTGTGCATTAGCTGCTATAGGGCTGTATTAATTTAGTTTGATGCTAGGTAGGATGGATAATGTTTGTTTGGAAAAAAAAGAGAGCATAAACTAGTAGTAGTGTGTAATAGAAGAGAAAGCAATACCTTTATTTAGTTATACTTATCTGATATGGTAATTGGTGGGATAAAATAAAAATGTTGAGAAGAAGTGGTTTATTTAGATTTAGAGAATGGAATTAAGATAAGGAATAAATACAACGAGGGAGGTTCATACGAGAAGCATGTCAATTTAAGAAAAAACGAGAAACAATCTCAACCACACATCTTGGGTTACGGTGGACGTGATCACAGATGATTGACGCGATTCATGAAAGGGTAGAAATTATTAAAGGGGACCACGATCAAAGACGTCTTTATTGACCGGATGAATGGGTCCTCAAATTTTGTTTCCGGATATAACTTATCCGTTTGGGTGGCCCATATCCATATGCATTTTGGTTTCTGTTAAGAATTAAGATGGCCCACTCCCCTCTCCCTCCACACATAGCTAGCTTTAGCTAGCGTGCGTCAGTCACATTATGATGATGATGATGATGATGATGATGATGATATGAACAACAACAAACAAATGATGGCAAAAACAGATATATGAACAAAACTCTTCTCTTTATTATAAAATCCCCAAGGTTGAGTGAGAGTGATGAATCATGGATTTCAGCTACCTGATTGTGGAACCTGAAAATGGCGGAATCACAGACCTCCTTAGGTTCGGAATCTTTGGCAACAAACCCAAGGGTGCTAAATTCCTTCACGCCTCCCATCCAAGTATCATCCAGGAGGAGGTCGGTGACGGTGAAGAAGATGATCACCGGTGGGTCATCATCATATCCATAATAATGAGGAAGTTGATTAAGCTATTTGGTAAGCCATTGGAATGGACCGGTTACCTTGTCGACTTCTTACTCAACTTGCTCTCACTCAATGCCAACCTCCTCGGCTTACTCGCCAATTTTTTACAAGGTAATTTAATTAACACACACACATATCAATACTTTAATTTACATAACCACCATGTTAATTCAATTAATCATGTACGTAATGAGGAATTTGCAGGAAAGGTGGTAATTCCAATTAGAGGTTCAGCAACGTTTATTAGCACAATTGGGCATATTGATGGCCGAATTGATTTGGCCCCAACCCATGATGTTTTTGTGTTTGAAAAACAAGATGTTGTAAGAGAAGAAATAATATTGGATGCTGGGAACAGGTCTCTTATGGACCTCTCTATGATGGCTTCCAAATTGGCTTATGAGAATGCTAATGTTGTTAGAAATGTTGTGGATCTACATTGGAAGGCATGCTTTCTTTCTTTCATTCCATTCCATTCTATCTCTTTATTTTCACTTTCACTTTTAGATGCTAACTATTTATTTATTTAATTGTTTGGATAACAGATGCATTTTGTTGACTTCTATGACTGTTGGAATGGTACTTGAAATTAATTCTACTTCTACTCGTTTTTAATGTCTTTTTAGAATGAATCTGCATTCAAATTGTTTATGTGTTGGGCATGCAGAATATCAAAAGGAGCGATCCACCCAAGTCTTTATATTTTGTGACAAGCAAAAAGATGCAAACTTGATAGTGATTAGTTTTAGAGGAACAGAGCCATTTGATGCAGATGATTGGATTACTGATTTTGATTACTCTTGGTATCACATTCCAAAACTAGGAAAAATCCACATGGGCTTTCTAGAAGCATTGGGTCTAGGAAACAGATCAAATCCATCTTCCTTCCAACAGCTTATCCAAACAATTACAAATGATTATGATGAAAAAGAAAACCAAGATCCTAACCAGAAGCTTTTCCCAGAGATGGTGGAGATGAGTGCATATTTGACTGTCAGGAGGAAGCTCAAGAGCTTGCTCAAGGAGCATAGAAATGCAAAGTTTGTGGTAACCGGGCATAGTTTAGGAGGAGCTCTTGCAATATTGTTCCCAACGGTGCTCGTATTACACGAAGAAGAGGAGGTTTTAGAAAGGTTGTTGGGCGTACACACGTTCGGACAGCCAAGGGTTGGGAACAGGCAATTAGGGAGGTATATGGAATCAAGATTACAAGAACCGATTCGGAGATACTACAGAATGGTGTACTGCAATGATATTGTTCCAAGATTGCCTTATGACAACAAAACCTTCTTGTATAAGCATTTTGGAGTGTGTCTCTACTACAACAGCTTCTTTATTGGCCAAGTAAGTTAATTATTTATATAAAATATATATATATTGTAATTGGGATTGGGATTAAATCTTTTTGTTTGTGTTTAAATGAAGGAAGTGGAGGAAGAGCCAAACAGGAACTACTATGGAATGTGGTATGTGATTCCAGAGTATGTGAATGCTGTATGGGAATTGGTGAGGGGAATGGGAATGGGAAGGAGATATGGGGCAGAATACAAGGAGTCTTGGGAGGGAATAGTGATGAGGATGATGGGTTTGGTGATTCCAGGGATTTCTGCTCATGCTCCTCCAAATTACATCAATTCAATCAGGCTTGGAAAGTTAAGGCATGTTGAGATGTCAACATTGTAGAAATATGCACCTCTTAACTTAATAAGTAGGGGGGCTTTGTTGGATTTTTATTACAAGTAGTAATACAACTTGTTTTGTGTTTGCTTGCTTAATATTATGTAATAGGGCTTTTTGGTATATATTCTTTTGGATCCACCCATTCAATTAGAGCTACAATCCAATCTAGGTTGGTTTAATATTAAAATGAAGAATAAGCGTGTTTATACAATTTTCTTTTCAAAAATTTGACTAGAGTCCTCTAAAGCTCCTGGTGTTTTTTAAAGCCAAAACTCCACCAAAGCAAAAGGTCAAGAACAACTAAAAAAAAACAAACAGAAGAAAAACCCCCACTAAACACAAAGACAATCGATTAAAGATAGGAGGAAAGCAAAAGAAGACCAACAAGACCTCTAGCCTCTAAGAAGTTATCCTCTAGACTGCAACCATATGTACACAAACCAAATAACAATTTATGTTTTTTTTCTTCTTCTTAATATATTAAAACATCAAGTGACTTGATAGCATAGATTTAGTTAGAACCAAATAACAATACATATTCTTTTTAATATTTAGAAATCAAGGGAATAGATACCGATCTTACATTTACAGCGTTAGCGTTAGCTAGAACATGATGACTTGTTACTTTAGGGGTTTTTCTAAAGGGGATAAAGAGTAGAAGAATTTAGGATAAAAAGTTTGTATTTTGACAACAAAAATACTTTTGTAATTACTTGACATAATTTATAACAAAGAGTTGTTAAATTTAGAATAAAGTGGAATGGGTATATTCCTAACCGTGGCTGACGAAGTTCCAACAACAAAAGAAGCCAAAAACAAACAATCCCAAGACTGAACGGCCTTTTTAACTCACTCTTCTTCTTCTTCTCTTCTCTCCATTACAATTTACAAATACCCACCACCTCCAAATCCAAATCCTCTCTTCAATTATTCACACACAGAGAGAGACAGATTTATTACTTATATCCCATCGATTTAAGGTAAAGTAGCTCCTCTTCCGCTAACTGTTATAATACAATCTTTATGCATTCTTTCTTCTTCTTGTTTTTGGGGGGGATTCTGTTTTTGAGCATACAGGTTCCGTGGTTTGCTAATTATGCAATATAATTACAAGTCGGTTCGCAATTTTATTACTTTATCACCTAGTTCCTTTGAAAAAGAAAATATAATTAACATTTATTTGACAAGTGAAAGAAGGTTGTTTGATCATCGAAACATCGGATTACTGAAAGGAATCTTCTTTTTCTTCTTAGTATGCATAGGTATTTTTAATAGTTGATCGAAAGGGGCAAGGGAAGAGTGGTTCTGGTTGCTTACTTATGTTAACTGAAATCAAGGAATTTTTAGATATTCTCCTGCATCTGCAACTTTGTTATCCCTCAATTTCCAAAAAAGAAAAACAATTACATCTAAGTTTTAACTTTGATTCTACACTTTATGAGAATTTTTGGATAAACTCTACGTAGCAGCTATCACAAACAGAAAACTATTTTTAGATTATTATATAGTAACCATCAGTTTTGCATTTGCCTGATCTATAGAGCGCAATTGTATTAAAGAAACTTTTTTTTGGAAGGGTGTCCGAGCCAAAGCCCGACTAATCCCCGGCAATTTTGGGGCCTAAACATGGGCCCACTTAAATGTCCCCAGGCATGCACACGGGAAGGTTCGAACTCGGTTAGGGCGCTATGAACCCCCCGAGCGATAACCAATCCGCCACATCACTGTTGACATTAAAGAAACTTTGTATGTCTGAATTTCTGGTTTTCCGTGTTTATGTGGATTTCTATTCTATTAATCACAGGGCTGTTTCTAATCCTAAAAGTTTGTGGGGGGTGTGGACTTAATTTGGTGAGGTGACATGTCTCTGTTTGGAAATGTCTCCGCCATCAACTCAAGTGGAAAGTGTACAGTAATGAATCTTTCAAGCACACAGATCAATTCAAGAGATTGTTTTAACATCTCCTCCGGGAAAATACATGTATTGGACTTTGGACGCAGTGATGCCATGGGTCAGCGGCTGCAATTCCCAGGTGTCCGTTCTTTTATAACAAGAACAAAGAAGAATGTCTCTCCTTTGAAGGTACCAACATGGATTTGATTATTCTTCATAGTATCAAGTTCATGAACAAATATATATCTAACAATCTGCGTTAAATAGGTAGTTTGCATCGACTATCCAAGACCTGAGCTTGAGAACACATCTAATTTCTTGGAAGCTGCTTACTTGTCTTCAACATTCCGAACTTCCCCCCGTCCAGCTAAACCATTGAAAATTGTAATTGCTGGTGCAGGTAACACTCTGATAATTATATTACTGATTGAATTTTGTATTTTAGTCTTTTTCATTACTAAAATCTATACTGGCTCAACTATGGTCTCACACTAACATCTATTCTAGTTTGTTATCCAGCTAACTTTTGCATGTTGTTTCATATGCAGGTCTGGCTGGTTTATCAACAGCCAAGTATTTAGCTGATGCAGGTCACAAGCCAATTTTGTTAGAAGCAAGAGACGTTCTTGGTGGAAAGGTTTGCTGAGCTTCTATCTTTATTTTAATGTTCATCTCAAATCCATCTCTCTTATTCCCACTTTTCGGTTATCTTATGTCTTTGCTCATTTTTGGGCTTTTGACTTTTAAACTATGAGGTAGAAGTTTACTCATACCCCTAGTGCTCCACATCTCCCTTTCCGTCTTCCGTTTGTGCATGTATAGTAACTAAGGTGGGATGTCTTTTTGTTTGCGAGTCTCATCAGGTGAAGGTGGATTATTTTTAAGAAATTTGACCTGCATTTCAACTTTTATATATAACGGCTAGTGCAATCCAAGTTGTTTGGTTTAATTTGAAAATTTTAGCTTGTCTTTAGATGTTACTACATATTGTGAATATTTCTGTAACCAATAACAAGTTGGTCTTCCCTCATAGGTTGCGGCTTGGAAAGATGATGATGGAGATTGGTACGAGACAGGCTTACACATATTCTGTAAGTTTTAACCTTTTCTATTATTATCCTTCAAGTATCTAAAAAGACATCTGGTAATTAGCATACAAAGTTACATTTCTAAGTGAAAGGTTACAACTCTTTGTATATTTGTTGTCTTTTTGTGCATTATTTGTCTATAAGTTATTGTTCCCGCGTATTATCGTCCTCCATTCTGAATATTCATAACCAGACACCTAATGCTGAATGAACTTGTTGATTTGCTTGAAGTTGGAGCTTACCCAAATGTACAGAACCTGTTTGGAGAACTAGGCATTAATGATAGATTGCAGTGGAAGGAGCATTCTATGATATTTGCAATGCCAAACAAGCCTGGAGAATTTAGTCGGTTTGACTTTCCAGATGTTCTGCCTGCACCATTGAATGGCAAGTATGCTATTATCTCCACTCTTTATTGTAGGGTATGTACTTCATTTAAATGCCAAAACTAGGTCTTTGGTTGTGCATTCTCTGTCTGTGCAACATGACAGGAAGTTCAGTGATCTAAAACAAGATTGCCAAAGGCATGCTATTGCTAAAAAGCTTAACTCTGCATGCTATTTCAGGAATTTGGGCTATATTGAGGAACAATGAAATGCTGACATGGCCCGAGAAAGTGAAATTTGCAATAGGGCTCCTACCTGCAATGTTAGGTGGACAGTCTTATGTTGAAGCGCAAGATGGTTTGAGTGTTAAAGACTGGATGAGAAAGCAAGTATGTCATCATCTAAATTTTTATCTAGCCTGTTTCAGTTAAGAAATGAGGAAGCAAGGGTCATGATTTATTTTTAATTTATCAGGAAAAGTTTAGATAACTAATGATTTTTTCTCATTTGTCTAGGGGATACCAGATCGAGTTACTACTGAGGTGTTTATTGCCATGTCAAAGGCATTAAACTTCATAAATCCAGATGAACTTTCAATGCAATGTATTCTCATTGCTCTGAACCGGTTCCTTCAGGTAAACTTATCATTATCTTGAAGTTTGCTAATTAAATACTTTTACAACTATTTTGTTGACTAAAGTGGTATAGAAATAAATCAACAGGAGAAGCATGGTTCAAAGATGGCATTTTTAGATGGCAGTCCACCTGAAAGACTTTGCATGCCAATCGTTCAGCATATCGAGTCGCTAGGTGGCCAAGTCAGGCTTAATTCACGAATACAAAAGATCGAGTTAAACAAAGATGGAACTGTTAGGAACTTTCTTCTGAGTGATGGGAATATTATTGAAGGCGATGCTTATGTATTTGCTACTCCAGGTATATTGACACAATCATTATCTAATCTATAGCTTCTTTGTACATGTATCCCGGTGTCCAACAAGCTTTATTGATTGTTTATATCAAGCAGTAGACATTTTGAAGCTTCTTTTGCCTGAAGATTGGAAAGCAATTCCTTACTTCAAGAAGTTGGAGAAATTAGTTGGTGTTCCAGTTATAAACGTTCATATATGGTTAGTTGGATCCTTCAAGATACTGCTAAAATCATAGCATAATAACAGCTCAGCTTATATGAGACACAATCTGGCTTTTAAGGCCCCTACTAAAAGTAGTGGGAGATGCCGCATCCGAATTGAAAGCATTTTCAAGCTCAAGGCGTATAGTCTTAGAATGATCATATTGTGCCCATATATCAATGGGATAAATATTTCTCTGAGACTATCCCTGCTTTCATATTTCATATTTCATGTTCTCCTGCTATTACAATGAAAATACATGGTTCTTGACTTTCTGTCAAGATCTTTACTTTGAGTAACAACCCCTTCGTATTTTTGATTGTTAACACCATTTTCAGGTTTGACAGGAAACTCAAAAACACCTACGATCACCTACTCTTTAGCAGGTTAGCTCTTATTTCTTGCAAAGTATTTACTTATTTTCACAAGCAAAGATGTTGAGCTTGTTGCTTTTACATCCTCTGCAAAACAAAGATGTTGCTACCACTAAGTAGGTTCATTTTCTTCCATTCATAAGGATTCCTAGAGCATCTTCGAGAAAGATTTACATCCTAGTTATTAATTTCAGAACAAATTAAGGAAATAAAGCCTTATGTAGCAAGTTGAAGTATAATAGTGATGATTGCACCAAATGTTACAATCAAAGATATACCAGTTTTGCAACTTCTGCGCTCACTTTGTGATCATTTGATAATTGGTCTGATAAACTCGTTCTGATTTCTTCGAAGTGTAAGCCTTTTTTTTCTTCGTACTGACTATTTACTTGGCATGCAGGAGCAAACTTCTGAGTGTATATGCTGACATGTCTGTAACATGTAAGGTAAATACTTCAAAGACAAGGGACACCACCCATACCACATGAACATTCTGCCTCCAGATTCTCATTATAATCAGATAGAACCAGTTTTGCTTCCTTATTGCATGTGCAGATAGGCTTGTTGACTTTTCATGATGCACAAAGCTCTACCATATCCCTTGAGTTATAAACTACATGATGATGATGGTCCATATTGAAAACATTGTTTGTTCTATGCAGGAATATTATGATCCCAATCGGTCCATGTTGGAATTGGTCTTTGCACCTGCAGAAGAATGGATTTCACGCAGTGACTCTGATATTATTGATGCCACAATGAGTGAACTTTCAAGACTCTTTCCTGATGAAATTGCAGCAGATCAGAGCAAAGCAAAAATATTGAAATACCATGTAGTTAAAACACCAAGGTTAGACATATCTAATGATCACTTACTTCTTTCTAAATTGTACTTAGCATGTCAGTATCATCATGTTCATCCACCCATCAAAACTAAATTTATAAACTGAATTTGTCTCCAAGTAGAGGATTTACAATATATATATATATATATATATATATATGCGTATGTGAACCATATAGATATATTACTCATCATAAATTTGTTTATTCTCACAAGTACCTCTTATATGTGCTGGGTTAAACATTAGTCGACTATGAACCATTTTAACCCTTCTCTTTCAGGTCTGTTTACAAAACTGTACCAGACTGTGAACCTTGCCGTCCCTTGCAAAGATCTCCAATAGAAGGATTCTATTTAGCTGGGGACTACACCAAACAAAAATATTTGGCTTCAATGGAGGGTGCCGTTCTATCGGGAAAATTTTGTGCACAAGCTATTGTACAGGTGATCTTCAAGTACCTAAAGCAACTCTTAGTGGTTAGCTGGCAGAAAGGGAATTATTCATACTTTCTTATATGCTTCCTTTTTCTGGGTGATGCAAATTTCACCACACAGATTAATCTATATCGTAGTCCCTAGATAAATGTTTGTTTCTTTGGGTAGATCATGTTTGTATTTGGCCAGTCAGTCAGTATGTTAGGTGCACTAATACAAGTATACAAGCCTGGGGGCAGCTATTTCAGTACCATAGAACACAAAGCTTGGCGCATTTTCTGTTGCTCATTCTCTTATGAATCATGATATGCAGGATTATGAGTTACTTGCTGCCCAGGGGGAAGTGGTAGCGGAGGCAAGCCTTGTCTAACTCCACAAAAGCCATACAACTTGGTAGGTAAAAAATCAATGAAAGATAGAAACATAGAAACATAGTGGTTCTTACCACTCCAAAAGATGTTTGACTTTTTTTGGTCCTTGGCTGAAGTTGTAGGCTTAATGTGGTGGAGCCGAAACAAGTTCAACAGAAGGTAAACATAGAAAAACCAAGTGAAGCTGTTCCACATGATTTTTATTGTATTTTTCAAAGAAGAAACACCATATTGTTATTATGTACCTAGTTGGTTACGTTCTCCTTACTTTATACATCGTTTGTAGCAAATATTGATTAACCAAAAAGATGTTTTTATACATGGACCTGGGTGTTTAATTCATCTCCTGATCCTCTGTTTATTGATTATTGAATACGAGAAAGATGTTTGAAAAAATCCATGTTGGGTTGGCTTTTGTTTTGTGTGCATGAAGGAAGTGTATTTGCTTGTGAAATAAAGAAGAGTGTGAGATGTGTAAAGTAAATGCTTGGAAGGTAAGGTTTAAGGGGTGAAATGGGTTCATTGAATTTGAAGGAGATCCATCAGAATCCTGGAGCTTCCTTCCTGTACTGGTACATCTATAATGTAAAATAGTTGCTCCTAAAAATTTTGGAGTTTTCACTTTCATAGGGTTTTGGTCATATTGTGTTTTTTTAAATAAACAGGTGTCCTTTTTTGTATTTCATGATATTAACTGGTAAAGATAATAATGTATTGATTGAGAGAAAGATATGTTATGCCAGAAGGATTGATATGTTGAAAAGTCAAAACTGGATTACCAAATCCCATTGTTCACATGTCAAAAAATTTACAGAATCTTTTCAAAATTCACTTGTTTCCAACTAGATCGACCATGATAAGGAATCAAATTTCTCAAAAAATGGGAATTTATACATCACACAACTGTCACTATACATATGACTGACTATTAATTAGAAGATTCAAGATACGTGAAGATTGAAGCTTGATTCAACCCAATATCAAACTCGATATATTTTTACTAATTGGATGAGAACCTGAGAAGGGTATTTTTGTAATTAGAGAAAGATCATATTTTTTGAATAGTTAAAGCATTATGACATATTTTTGATAAAGGAAGCCACAAAAAGTCAAATAGCAATCCAAGATTTAGTTGTGGTGGTGAGAGAGGGATAGATGATGATATTGGAAATGCAAAGAGATATAAAGTAATAACTTGTGAAGGCAGATAAGCCGACACCATGTTCCTAAGACGCATACCCATCACAACATCCCTCCCAACCATTTCATTTACTTCCACTTTACTCCATCTTACTTACGTGCAAATCAACTTGTTGCTTTCTTTCTTGTACCGTACAACTAATTGCTTCTCTAATACCTTGTACTGTACAACTCTTCTCAGCTTCCATCTCATTTACATTCTCCCCCCTTTGGCCTTGATTTCTTCAGGATTAAAGAAAAGGCCAAAAACCATCAATGCTGACTCCTTTCCATGCAAATCAGTGATCTGTTTTCGATGCTGACCCCATCTATAAATACATCTTTGCCCCTTCCCTTTGCTTCTCAGGGTCCAGCTCCACTTCTTGTGAGGCTTTTTTCTCCCAAATCTTTCTACTTTCAAACTCAAAAATACAATATAATGGAAACAAAGAGAAAAGGCAATGGCATTACAAGAAAGTGTGCTTCTTTGGTCAAGAAACAACGTGCCCGAATCTACATCCTTCGTCGTTGTGCCACCATGCTTCTTTGTTGGTACATTCATGGAGATGAATAGTGTTCTTATGACTTTTTCCCATCAACTCATGTGGTTCTCTCTTTTCGGTTTCTTTTCTTTTGGCATATACATATTAAGTGCTAATTCTCATCTTTTTAGCACCAACAGTTGCATGGAAAAGGCTGTTGGTCCTGTCACCCTCCAAAATCCTTTCTTCTACTTTCTGGTTGTGTCTTGTCCATTTTCACCTCTCTTCATTTGCCCTTTTCGACACTTTCTTTTTATCCAAATGGTGTTTCCATTTGGGTTTTTTGGGCAACTGCAGCAGAGCAAAATATGAACTTTTGACACAAACCCAAGTGAAGGAATCTAGCAGCTTGAAATGAAGGTTCAACGACAACATCTTCTGTGTATGTATGTATGTGCGGTGTGTGTGTTGAGATCTTTAGAGGGATCTCCCTGCAGCAAATAAATGATCCTTCCTTGTTATGTAATGATGTAAAGCACTCTGATGAAGTTAATAAGACAGTGCTGGAATAAATATGTTCAAGAGCAATAAGATTATATTATTTAAACTTATCATGCAATGGAATGTAATCCTTGAAATGTTCTTTCTGTTTTTGATTTGGCACATCCAATCATCCAACAGAAAACTTAATGTAAAATGAGCAGCTTGCTTTTGCTGCAGCAACAAAAAAAATAACAATTTTAATAACTAGAAGAGATGCCCAATATCTTTATATGGACAAGCTGCACCTCAGCTACCAAATGTGCTCTAGATTTTCACTTTCAGTGCTAGATTTGCAGAGTACTGCTAGAGACTGAACCTCAAGAATTTAAAGGAACCATTTATTACCCAAAATCAGTTCCTGTGACAATTTAGCCTGACCAGCTGTATATTATACACTTGGTTACATAAAATTGAAGCCAAATCTTATACATCCAGTTGGACCCCAAAAGTCTCATTCATCTATATTCTTTCAACTGCAAGCTCCCCTTTGGAATACTGCATCTTTCACTCTCTTATTGACTGGCAGTTGTTCTCAATCTTAAGAAAAATATAGGAATTCTCCATAAAAATTACAGCAGGAAGGTGGTTCAACTTGTCACAGAGGATGGAAAGCCATAGTTTGTTAATAATGGATGACCCTTGCAATATCATGAAAAGATATCATATATACATAAGAGAGCAACCTTATCCCTGTAAACCCTCACAAGATTCAGACAATGTTATCGTATATTACTTTAGAACTTGGTCTTCCTTATAGGTCAGCAGCAAAGGCTTCATTATTACGGGAGGTGATTTTGACATATAAATGGCTGCTTAGCAGACTACATCAAAGCAGGCAAGAAACATATAACGCCTCATGGCGTCCCATGCATTATATTCAATTTTTGGAGCTATTGCAAGTGTCATAACGTAAAAAAGAACCCTGCCTTCTACAAAAGATTTTGACATAGCCACATCTTTTTCAGAAGACAGTACCGTAAATCACATTCTTCCAATGCTTGTTGACGGAAGTAGAAGATGGTATATTTTGCAAATAAATTGAGCTATTATTTACTTGCAAGTTGCAACTAATTATGATGGAGTATGGATGGGCTTTTCTTGAAAGATTTTCTATTTACAAGCCACACCTGGAAAAAGTTTAAAATTGTATGAGGTACAGATGTTTCTCTTTATACATTAATGCACTGTCATCAGGTAAAAATTCCTTTGCACAACTAACCACAAAATAAAAGGCAAAAGTAAGAAAAATTTCAGGGAAACATTCTATACACACAACTAATTACAAGCACGTTGACACCACGATTCGGAATGACAGAAAACTCTGATTTCTTGAAAGCTATGTGTTTTTACATTTGCCCTTATTTGGGTATCCGTTGGTTGGACCCAACATTATGGAGCCAATCAACCACCTCATTAATCGTTGGCCTCTTAACAGGGCTTACATTCACACACATGCAGGCAACATCAAGAACCTGCAGCATCTCTTCTTCAAAGCCCTTGCCTCTCAGGAGGGGATCAAACACTTCATCCTGTTTCCCTTCCCTTCTCAGTTGCTGCACCCACACAACCAATTCTCTAGATGCCTTTGGCCTGAATACCTCCATCGGCCTCTTTCCTGTAAGTAGCTCAAGCATGACAACCCCAAAACTATATATGTCCCCTCTCAACGTGGCTATCCATGATTGGCTGTATTCTGGTGGAATATAGCCCAGGGTGCCAACCAACTCAGTCGTGACATGTGTATTATACGGTTGAATCAATCTAGACAGTCCAAAATCGGCCACATATGCTTCGAATTGGTCATCAAGGAGGATGTTGCTGGACTTTATGTCACGATGCACGATATGTGGTTCACATACCTGGTGCATGTAAGCCAGA
>LUCG01039379.1:0-13355 GCA_001633085.1 Carthamus tinctorius | reverse complement strand
GCAGACGCACCTAAGCTTTGTTCAAACTGAATAAAGCTTATTGAGACTGAATAAAGTTTTATTCAGTCTGAATAATACATAAATATTCAAACTGTATATTGTCACATGGTGCGATTTTAGTGGTCCTCACGTTCACAACCAAAAAGTGGTTCACATTTGAACTTACCCCTATATATATACACACACACACACATATATATATATATATATTTCAGATATAAACACTATCACTTTTGATAATATGTCATTTATATTTAGAGTGTATTATCACCTGTGATATGCACAAAACTTAACTTAGTTAATCATATGTGATACATAATAAATCATATATTACACGAGGTTCATCACATGTGGTTCAAAACTAGAGAAAAACTGGTGAAAAGGACAATGAATTAATTGTGGACATCATATATGATATTTGATTAAAATTGTGAATTTATTTTATCCAAAGTGTATCTAGCAAAACATTTATTTAAAATTTGAGAAAAATTAATTAATTAAGTAAAATGTAAAAAGAAATACAAAAGATAATGGGGGTTTTTTAGAAGTTATCACATTCAAATAGGTAATTAAATTTTAAAAATTATCTCTATTTTTTGTTTAGAGTACATTGTGATTTTGGTCCCTGTAGTTTGTTAAAAGTTATAATTTTATCCCCATGGTTTAGTAATTGCCTTTTTCGTTTCTTTAGTTTTTATTTTGTTGCTATATTCGTCACTAGAGACAATTTTCTATATTTAAATACAAATGGACTAAATTAGTAAAGAATTTTAAAACACAAGGACCAAATCAAGAATAAATTGTAAATCATAAGAAAGAAAGTAGCAATGATCTACAAAACATATGGACAGACTGTAACTTTTGAACCATAAGAATGAAATTTTAACAAGCCATAGGATGTAATCAAAATTTACTCTTTAATTTATGATTTTCTAATTAACGGGTTATGTGACCCATATTCTTTCTTGCAAGTTAGTTTGCATCTTGCATGACCCTCCATTATATACATATATAGGGGTGGATTCAAACGAGTATAGATTGCATTTAAAAGAATAAGAGAATGCATCTTAACCACTAGATCCATCAGATCAAAGGCTTATAATAAATAATGACATTTCAATTATTTTCGAAGAAAAATAAATTGTATTGAGCGCGCCTCATTAATTCCTGGGTAAAAATGGGAAAAAATATCAATTGGACTGGCATTTTAGGCGGGGGGAATCTTTAGATAAATAGATGTCAGTTGTAGCCTAAATCATTTATCAAAAAGAAGCAACCGACTCTACATGAGCAACGTTGAAGATACGGATTTCTTGACTCTCATATTCAAAATCGATCACGATATTAGCAAGGATTAAGTCGAAATCATACTCGAATTCAAAGGAAAAACATGGATGATCAAGGTATATCAAGTTTTCAACTCGTATTTCCTATTTTGAAGCCTAAACCCTAACATTTGAATCATAAAATCTTCTGTTTATCATTTTGGGTATTCGAAAATGAGGAAAACTAGCGTACAGAGGCAAAAGTGTTTCAAATTCGGAGAACATGATAGAGGATCCTTCGAATGTACAGAGTTTTCGATCAAACAAGATATTGATGATTGAATTAGGTGATTAACTTAAAGTTAAGATGAAAATATATACTCATTGACATCTCTTTGTGATTTACATTACATATTTGAGTATTTTTTTCAGTAAGAGATTCATTGAACATTGAAATCATATTCTATTTTGTTAATACCTCATATTTATGGTTTATTAGTACTGAGATTAAAGAATATGTTTATAAGATGATGATTATACATGTTCACAGATTATGATTTATGTTATCAATAATTAGTTTCACATATTAAAAGCATCTGATCATATGTGATTAGTAAACATATGTGATTTAGAAATCTTATAACATATGTGATTATTAAACATATGTGATTTAGAAATCTTATAACATATGTGATTATTAACATAATGTGATTTAGAAATCCTATTTTATAAGTGATTATTAAGCATATGTGGTTTTGTTTATGACTTGAAACAAAGTTGAGTTACTAAATGAACACATATTAGATTGTTAAACATGTATGCTCAAAACATATTATATAATGTGCTCATTAAATATGTTTTTTTAATACATTAAACATGCTATTTGATTATTAAGCATATCTTACCATATGTGATTATTAAAACATGTACTCGTAAATGAGATTGCTAAACATGCATGGTCGAACATATATGCATTCTTTAAAAAATGTAGTCATAAATGATTATTAATGCTATAGGAAAGTGTTCATAAGTGCTTATTAAGCACAATTATTAATGTTGTTGGAAAATATTTATAACTGATTATCAAGCATATGTAATTATGTTTATGAGTTAAAACAAAGTTAAGTTACTAAAAAAATGAAGATGTTGTTTATGAGTTGAAACAAAGTTGAGTTACTAAATGAACACATATTATAATGCGCTCATTCAACATTTTTTTGGCATACAAGCATGCTATTTAATTATTAAACATGTATGATCAAACATATATGTGCTCTTTAAAAAATGTTGTCATAAGTGATTATTTGAAATATGTGATTAACTTTTTAAAATAAGGGTCTGTTAGTCCCTCGCGGCGCGAGCTTGGGGATTCATGGCGCGACGTGATTACTGCTGATGGGTGCAGGTCTAGTGGTCTCGCGGCGCGACACAAGACCCTCATGATGGGAGAAAAACCTTAATCTTGATCGACGCGACTCTAACCCTTTGTATACGTGAAATTCTACCTGTTTGGGTCTCGATGCGAAACTAAGGGGTTCGCAATGCGAAGCAGCACTTTACACAAATTACACTTTTGACCCTTGTGGTTTTCATGGCGCGAGATCAAGGCTCGCGAATGCGAAAAACTCTCTGTTCGGGGGTTCGAAAAGTTTTTTGACTGATTCGGTTTGGCTAAGTACCATAAACACTATTGACTCAATCCTAAACTAAAAATCAAAAGAAAAACTTGAAAAACGGAATTTTCACGGGTTGCCTCCTGAGAAGCACTTGTTTTTGTCCGAGTCTCGAGCCTAACTCTGAATTTAAGCAGCTTTGTTCGAAACAAAACACCCTACACTCGTGGTTAAGTGCGGATGATAGTAATGGTACGTACCTGGGCTTTGTGTCTTATTTGTGCACGGATTTCCAGGTGAAGAGTCGTACCTTACACCACTCAGGTCTTTAGCTTGTTTCTCTGCAGTATAAGTACCAAGCTGTTGTCTGAATTGAGAGCACTGATTCCCCAAACCCATATCTTGTAAGTGAGTGATCCGATGTCGTGGTTCTCTGTTGAGTTATTTTTGACAGCCGGCTTCCCAGACAGGATCTGTTATTTTTGGCATCTTGGGCATCACTTCTTTGAGTTCTCCGATGATATGATCGTTTGTTGCATGTTGCAAGCTTGACACTTCATCTTTTGGAGCTCTTGGTCAGGCATCTTCTTGTAAGAAACACTCAAGGTCGTCTTAGAAGCCATCGTCTGATTTGGTATCCATCATCACATCCATCCATGGATATGATTTACCCTGCAAAAATGAAGCTCTACAAGACTCGTTGGGTTTATTGGATACAACACTTACCTTTGGTTCATTAGGAAGTTGATTGTCTGGCTTTGGCACGATGATTTCGGCCGAATTTTCTATTTCCTTAACCAGTTGTTGAACTTGTTCTTGTTGGTTAACCATTGGTGATTTGTTGGTCGGGGGCGTGTCCTCAATTTCTTCTTGCATTAGCAACCCAATACCATAGCCATCTTCGTTTTCAGACAGTTCCTCCGCCGTGTCTTCTTCTTCATGTGTTTCACCCTACCAAAATAAAAAATTTTCGTCAGAATCATTATCAAGGTTATCATTAGAATCATCGGACCCAAAAAGTTGATGTTCAGCGAAAGACTGATTTGTCGGCTTAGTCCCATTAATGGCTTCAGTTAACTTCTTAACCTCCATCTTCAATTCTTTCTCTTTGCATCATGTCTCATCTGTGATTTTGCCAGTGACTCAATAGCAGCGAATTGAGTCTTCATGAACCTCTTCGCCAATTCTTCGAAAGCAGGATTCGATTATGTTTGTTGGCGAATGACGAGATGTTCCTTTTTTTGCGTAATTGACGGCGCCAAGAACTTGATGTGCCTGTCTTTGCTTGACCAATTGCTTGTTCCTCTCAGATTGGTACATTGAAATATCAACTTTGTCGCTCTCGACGATGTAATTTGCGTGATAACCCATATCTGCAAAAGAAACAAAAAACAAAATACCCATTGTAGCACAGAAATATAAAAGCAATTAAATAAACTAAACTAGAAAGCAAGTAACTTAAATGAGAATGAATTCCCAAATAAGGATCGATTAATCAACTAAGCTTTAGTATTCAACTAAGAAACCGCTCCCCGTCAACAACACCAAAAACTTGATGTGGTAAATATATACATAAAATATCAACCAAGTTTAACCCTTTTTATTTACCTTACTAAACTACCACAAAACAGGCAAGCGCACCTAATTTGGAATAGTATAGCACAAATAAGTCTAGGTATCGTTCTTACCACTGAGAACAGTTAAGCTAGAAGAGCTACTAAAGCTATAATTAATTAATCTGAAAAGATATGTTTTTGGAGTTCTGATTTATAAAATAAATAACTAATAATAAAACTTAATCAAGAAGTGGAAAACTGATAAACAATCACACATCATAGAAGATAGTATTCACAATGAATAAATTAAGACTCACCTTATATTGATTTGATTGAATCCATTAACACAATGATGTCAGAAGTCCCTAAGACTCATTCAACCGAATTTATCCAGGTTATTTACCCATTCATGACCAGGTTATCGGACCCTACTCTCAATCTACTTAATCCAAAGAGATTGCCTACCAGGTCACCAAAGTGAAAGGTAGAAAAGGTTACTAACAAACCCAGCCAACGATTCAAGTAACGAAAGTTAAGATTATCGATTCACTAAAACAATTAATAACTAACAACCATCATGAATATATAAATCAAACCAACAATAATGTCATCAATCCAAAGTGTAAAACATGAGAAACTAGTACATAGACATACTTGTCATAGAATCAAATAAAGAACAAACCATAGACTAGCCGTTCTTGATGTAGAAACCTCTCGAATCATCTTTTGGTGCGTTGTCTTCTCGAGCCTCCTTCTTCTTGGGTGGAAACCCTAAGTGGCTCCCATCCTTCTAACCTAACTATCTCTAAACTATCTAATAAAAACGTTGTTGTACAGAATGAAAAGGCCAAGGGCTGTATTTATAATAAAACATGGCATCCTTGCAGCGGGAAGCTATGGCTCGCGGCACAAGCTTGGCAAAATAGGCCGCTACAGATTTTTATCTAATTTCCTTCCTTATCTGCTAAAGATCTTTTCTTTGGGGCTAAGCTAAACAACTTGGAGAGCAAGTTATCAGCCTTGGAGACTAAGTTTATCCCAAATTTTCACTGTCTTCACAAAATTCACATTTTTTACACTTTTTACTCTCTTTTTGATACTTTTTGTATTGCACCCCCAAAATTGCCTGAAATTATAAAATACTCCCTTTTAGTAATACTCGCATACGAATAAGGCCAAAAGCACATATAAAAGTGGGGAACTAGCGTTATAAAAACATGTATAATTTTGGCTATATCAGGTACGTTCTGGATATTTGATCCAGGATGCTTTAACCACATGACACCCTACGCCGATGGGTTCATCTCCAAACAACCCTCCAAGATTCTCTCGGTAGAAATTGCTGATAAAACTCGCGTACCTGTGTCCTTCAGTGGGACGCTCTCTAGTTCCAAGATACAAGTACCTGATGTGCTCCATCTCCCTAAGTTGTTTGTCGGTCTGATTTCTGTCTCTCAAATCTTGGAATGTGGTTTACTTCTTTTTCATTCTACTAGCTTTGTTGTGCAGGATCCAAAGATTCAACAGATTCTTGGAGTCGGCCGTAAAGTTGGTAGGATGATTGAAGTTGTCTATATGCACTTACCATTACCTTCATCAATTCTTGTTGCCTTAGTTTCCAAAACCCTTTCATTTGATTTATGGCATGCTCGTCTAGGACACTTATCATCAGGTAAACCGAAACTGTTAGTCAACTCTTGTCTTCTGGGAAACATTACTTCAGATCAGGTTTGTTGTCTGTCATGCAAACTTGGTAAACATCATGCATTACCCTTTGAACTAAATGATTTTAAATCTGCTTCTCCTTTTGATCTCATTCACTCTGATGTATGGGGACCAACATCACATCCATCCATGGGGGTGCTCGGTATTTTGTTATATTTGTTGATGATCACACATGTTTCACTTGGATATACGTCATGAAACATTGTTCTGAGTTACCACAGATCTATATCACTTTTGCCCGCATGATTCTAACCCAATTCTCCAAGCCAATAAAGATTCTTCGAGCAGATATTGCTATGGAGTATAAGGAATCTTCTCTTCTCTTGTTCCTTCAGTCTCAAGGTACTCTCTCTCAGTACTCCTGCGCTGGCACCTCTGCCCAAAATGGTCATGCCGAACCTAAACATCGTCACATCCTAGACACTGTTTGCACTCTTCTAATCTCAGCCAAATGTCCTAAACGCTATTAGGGTAAAGTTGTTTTCACAGTTGTCTATACCATCACCAGACATCCAACTCCTATTCTTAAAAAAAATTCTCCTTAGGAAGTACTGTATGGAGTCTCCCCTGCCTATGAACTTTTCAAGGTATGGGGATGTGCATGCTTCGTTGAATTACAATCCCATGAACACACCAAACTTGAACCTCGTTCCTGATTTTGTTGTTTTCTTAGGTATAGCATCGAACACAAAGACTATCGTTGCTGGGATCTTATCTCGAAGCTCCTACGCATCTCTCACCATGTCACATTCTAGGAGCATGTTCCCTTCTTTAATGTGCCAAACTCTGAGTCCACTACACCCACTGTTCCTTTCTTTACTGACTCATCGGTCTCCTTAGATGCACCATCCCCTGTCTCTACTCCAATTCCAGAAGCTCCTGAACCTGCTGCTTCTCCTATACCTCCTCCGACTCAATCATCCGTACCATCTCCAAGGTCTACATATGAGCCATCTATGGAGTCTGCGGATCCTGGACCTTCATCATTCGAGAATGCACGTTGTTCAAACCTGGTCAGGCAAGTTCCTTCTCACCTTCGTGATTACCATTTTTATGCAACGCTGTTATCTAATCATGAACGACTTCCTACAAGGAGCTTCTTCTAGCTTACATTGGCAGGCAACTATGTAGAGGAACTTCAGACTCTTTATAAGGCACAGACTTGGGACTCTATTCCTCTTCCTCCTGGTAAGAGACCCATTGGATCTAAATGGGTCTTCAAGATCAACACGAAGTCCGATGGTTCAATTGATCGATACAAAGTTCGTCTCGTGGCAAATGGCTTCAATCAGGAATATGGCATCGATTATGAGGAGACCTTTGCTCCTATCTCTCCTGTAACGTCTGTTTGTAGTCTCCTTGACATTACTGCCACAAAACGTTGGCCTCTCTTTCAGATGGATGTCAAAAATGCATTTCTGAATGGCAACCTATCAGAGGAAATCTATATGACTCCTCCTCTTGGTGTTTCTCTTCCTACCATGCATGTTTGTCGTCTTTGAAAAGCCCTCTATGGACTCAAACAAGCTCCTAATGCTTGGTTTGAAAACTTTAGCAATGTGCTCCTCTCATTGGGCTTCTCTACGACTAATTATGATTCTGGGCTGTTTACTCGCACCACTGATTCTGGAACGATTATGCTCCTTCTCTATGTGGATGACATGATTATTACAAGGAGTTATACTATAGGCATCACTCATCTCAAACAGTCCCTCAATTCCAGTTTTGAGATGAAATTTGGGTCTGCTACACTATTTTCTTGGACATGAAGTCTTATCAGATAATGCAGGCACTTATCTCTATCAAGCCAAGTACACTTCCGATCTTCTTTCCATAGCTGGCATTACTGACAACAAGGTGGCTTCTACACCTTTGAAACACAATCTTCACCTGGCACCGAATGCTGGACCTCCCTTACGGGATCCTACATTGTATCGACAGTTAGTAAGGTCCCTCGTTTATCTCACAGTCACTCGGCTTCATATTGCTTATGCGGTTCACACTGTAAGCTAGTTTATGTCTGCTCCATGCTCTAATCATTATGCCGCTGTTCTGCGAATCATGCGGTACCTAAAAGGCACCATGTTTCATGGCCTGCATTTCTCCTCCACATCCTCGTTAATTCTACGAGAATTCTCTGATGCCGATTGGGATACCAATGTGACAGATCACCATTCTACTACTTGGTATTGCTTCTTTCTTGGTGATTCTCTCATTTTTTGGCGCAGCAAGAAGCAATCCCTCACAGCTCGTTCAAGTACTGAAGCTAAGTACCGTGCCCTGACTAACACTTCTTAGGAACTCATTTAGCTTCGGTGGTTACTCTCTGACATGGGTGCACCTCAGCTTTCACCGACATCTCTTTGGTGTGACAACACTAGTGCTATCCAGATTGCTCATAACGATGTATTTTATGAGCGCACGAAACACATTGAGATTGATTGTCATTTCTTCCGTTAACATGTTGCCCTCCAGACTACTCAACTTCAACCAATCTCTACGGCTGATCAGCCAGCCGATATCTTCACCAAAACTCATCTTCCTAGACTTTTTCATGATCTTGTTTCCAAACTCAATCTTGGTCATTCTTCCTCCGATGGAGTTTGAGGGGGTGTTAAATGTATTGTATACTAGCCCATGGGCTTTCGTCCTTTTACTATTTCCTTGTATAGTTCATTTATTTATTCTAGGTTTTTCCTTTGTATTATTGTAACATTCGTTATTGTTTTTGTTAGGAGTTTTGATGTATTTGTTTTCTTTCAAAGTACTGTAAAAGATTTTTGTGCAATGAAAGATTCAAGTATTCAGAAATACTACTGCTGAAACCATGTATGAAAGATACTACTGCTGCTATAGTAATGTTGAAGACTAACAGTAGTATTGATTACTACTGCTAGAAGACCGACGATGAAAGTGCTGCTTATTGAAGACCAACAGTAGTAATGAAAATGCTGCTCATAAGATACTATTGCTCTTGGTTACTACTGCCAGTTGTATATTACTACTTCTGGTTAGTACTGCCAGTGCAGTTAGTACTGCTTTTGTTCTTACTACTGTTTGGAGGTTTCTTGGAGAAGAAGATCGAAGATAACTTTGAAGAAGATTTACNGCTTTAGCAGTCGGGCTTCGGCCCAAAAATTGCCGAGGATTAGTCTGGGCCCAATGTGGTCTGGGATACCTCTTCCAAAAAAAAAAGATCGAAGATAACTTTGAAGAAGATTTAATTGAAGATTGTGTTTCTTTTAATAGTTATCTTGTAACTTGTATAAATAGTTGGTAGATCTTTATTGGACTATCTTCACGAAAATGTATNTATACTTTCAAAATGTGCTATTGTATGTAATATTGTACTTATTTACTGTTGAAATAGTACATGCAATAGCATGTTTTTTAAAAGTATAGTACATACAATATCACATTTTTAAAAGTATAGTACATGCAATAGCACTTTTTGGTAGTATAGTACAACAATAGCACATTTTGAAGTTTGATACACACAATAGGAATAAGGGTAAAGTTGGATACATTTTGGTGAAGATAGTCCATCTTTATTTTGTAATAGTTATCTTTTGAGGGATTGTTGAATGAGAGAAAATTTAAGCCTCAAGATTGATCTTGATCCCTGCAATAGAGAATTGTTGCACGTCTATTGAATTACTTCAGTAGATTGGGGCTTTTGATTGTAAGCATTTGACTTTCAGTTAATATACTAGTGATTTGCTTTCCATTGTTCTTAATTGATTGTTAAAGTGTTATTCTACAAACTTCTTTAGTAATATTGTCTGAGTTGTTTTACATTCATACTTGAATCTCATCGATCCTGTCAAGTGGTATCAGAGCCTGAAACTCAGATATCAATAACAATGGAAGGACAAGATGGAGTTTTAGTTTCCAAGGTTTCCATGATCAAACCCAATGAGTTTGACATGTGGAAAATCAGGATCGGGCAGTATATTCTCCTAACTGACTACTCTATGTGGGATGTTATTGAGAATGGTCCTTCTGCTGAAGGGCAAATTGGTGAAGATGGAAGAAGTCCTCCTCCTAAGAGTGATAGTGAAAGAAAAACAAGAATGATAGAGATGAAGGCCTTAAGTACACTGCTTCTGGCTATTCCCAATGAATATCAACATCAATTCTGCAATTGTGCAGATGCCAAGGCTCTCTAGACTGCTTTAGAAAAGAGATTTTCAGGAACTAAAAGCACAAAAAGAAATCAGAAAGCTATTCTCAAGCAGTAGTATGAAAATTTTATGTCATCAAAGACTTGAACTTTTGACTCAAACTTTTGATAGATTTAATAAGCTGATTGGTGAATTGGCTACTTTTGGAGTTAAGATGGAGAGAGATGATGTAAATTGAAAATTCCACAGGTCACTTGGAGAGGAATGGACTATCTACACCGTCTCATTCAGACAAAATGATGGCTTAGAAGACAAGGAACTTGATGATCTCTACAATGATCTCAGGATATTCTCATAATGCAGCACTATTATTCAATGATAGTACTGCCTTCACAAATACTACTGCTGCTGACAATGTTAATACTGCTTGTTCTTTTAAGCAGGAAAGATCTGATAATGTTGTTCTTGAGGCTTTTCTTGCAAGCCATGCTAAGTCCCCTTCCATCAATGATGACCTAGAATAGATCAATGCTGATGATCTGGAGGAGATGGATATTAAATGGCAGATGACCATGTTAACTATGAGGATCAAAAGGTTCATCAAGAGGGCAGGGAGAAATAATTTTGCAATGAAGAGAGATGATGGAACTGGTTTGGACAAATCAAAAGTTGAATGTGATAAGTGTCATGAGTTAGGACACTTTGCAAGAGAATGCAGAGGTGGATCTAGGAAGAAGCAGTACAACAACAACTACCAACCTCCAAAGTTCCAAAACATAAGTGCTAATGGAGGAAGTTCATAAGCTTTGGTATCTCAAGAAGGTTGGGATTTGATTGGAGTGATCTGGCTGAAGATGTTGTCCAGAACCAAGCACTCATGGCAAAAATATCAGAACCTTCAAGCTCAAAAATTCTCACAGAGGTATCATATAAACTTTGTTCTAAAACTTGTCTTGAAACTGTGAAGAAGTATAAGGATCATAATCAAGATATGTGTGATAGTATCAAGAGATTGGAACAAAGTAGGAGAGAGCACATAATGGTCATAGAAAACTTTGAAGAGCAAATCAATGCTTTTCAAGCCAATGAACTCCAGTTTTCATATGATCAAAATTATTGGAAGTGGGAAAAAGACCAATATGAGATAAAGTTGACCAAATCTAGATCTGAACTAGAAAAGGTTAAGGGAGAACTAGAACAAGCAAAGTGTGATATTGAAAAGTTTTCCGAGGCTTCTAAAGCATTGGAACTATTCTCAAGTCCCAAGTCTATGATGATCTTAAGAGAGGAATAGGTTATAACACCACTCCACCACCATATAACAACAATTATATTCCACCCACCACTGACCTCTTAGAAAGACTGGACAAAAAGGACTTGAAAATGGTGTCACAGAAGCATATCCCAATGACTTAGTAGAAGTAGAGGAGGAGATAGGGGAGATAGAGGAGAGTGAATCTGATGGTAGTGAGAAGAAAAAGGAGATTCCCTTAGAAAAACACATTCTTACCAATGGGAGGGGAGGTAGACCTTTTGTAAAGAGTAAAAAGGTAGAGACTGTCAAAAAGGGAAAAGAGAAGGTGCACTACACACAAACTACTGTTGTTGATCCTGGTACTTCTAAACAGAAAAAGTCCTTTATCAATAAAGAAATCAGAGGCAATCAGAGAAATTGGAACCAACAGTGGGCACAAAAACAAGGAGTTGATCTAAAGAGAATTAATAGACCAAAACCTTGTTTTATATGCTGCAAGTTAAATCATCTTGCTAAAGACTGTTATTTCAATCCTGTTAACCAAAGAGTAAATTTTAAAAATAAATCTTATCACTCTTTTGGTAACAGAATGAACAACATGGCTCAGAATGTGAAACCTAAATTTTTCAGAAATCAAATCAAAAGGGATCACAATCCAAACAAGTTTGCTAGTTCCAAGAAAAGAGTTGAAAATAAAAACAAAGCAAACAAAATTGTCAAAATTTGGGTTCCAAAGGCAGCAGTAACAACGAATACTGCTGCTAAGGATACTACTGCTAGTGTTGATAATACTACTGCCAATTGTGTTACTACTACTACTTCCAATAGTGTTACTAAAACTAGTACTAGTAAGCCAATCATTGTGACAAAATATTCAAGCCATGATGTTCAAAACTCCAATCATCTCATCAAGACAAAGCTTAATGAGATTGAGTATATTGATGATAATGGGCAACCCAAGACCATCTTGGCTTGGGTTCCCCTAAGACACTAATTGCTTTATCTGATGTGTAGGGTAACCAACAGCTTAGGAGAAGCATTTGACATATAGATAGTGGTTGCTCTAGGCACATGACAGGTAACAAGTCATGCCTTTAGAATTCTAAAACTTTTGATGGAGGACTTGTTGCTTTTGGAGATAATCAGACTGGAGGTAAGATTAGTGGCAAAGGTATGGTTTCTAAAGGAAAAATGACCTTTGAAGATGTCTACTATGTTAAGCAATTGAGATACAACCTGTTAAGTGTATAACAGGTTTGTCACAAGAAACATAGTATATTATTCAATGATACTGAATGCATCATCCTTGCTCCTGGATTCAAGGTAGTTGATGAAAGTATGATACTACTTAGAACTCCAAGAAAGGACAATGTTTATTGTTTGGACTTAGAAGATGTTACTCTCAATTCATCACTAAATTGTTTGTTCTCAAAAGCATCTTCTAGTGAATCCTCTCTCTGGCACAGAAGGATGTGTCACATGAACTTTAAAAACATGAATAAGCTTATTAAAAACAACCTTGTAAAAGGTTTGCCACAAAGAGTTTTCATGTGATGATCATTGTGTTGCTTCTCTTAAAGGCAAACAGCACAACTTCTCATAAGTCCAAAGAAAAAAACACAATTTCATCTTCTCTCNCCTACTAATGTGATAAGTATTGGCAAGAAGTCATATTGTCTTGTCATTGTTGATGATTACTCTAGATTTACCTGGGTCTTCTTTCTAAGAACAAAGGATGAGACAAGTGGATTGAGCAAAACCTTTGTTACTAGGATTGAGAACCAAGCAAATTCAAGAGTGAAAGTCATAAGGTCAGA
>LUCG01039319.1:0-31456 GCA_001633085.1 Carthamus tinctorius | reverse complement strand
TCAGTACATACAATGATAAAACGTGACAAGTTGGATACATTTTGGTGTACTTTTCCCTTAAAAGAAAGAGATGGGGGAAGGAAGGGGCAAACATGGAATAAACAGATCTGACTCGAGTAAGCAATATTTTTGTTCTCCCTCAGTTAGATCTCGGTCAGACCCCCGGTCAGATTGGGGGCGGATCCAGAAAAATTTTTAAACGGTGGCACCACTTGACCATAAGAAACATTTGTAGAGATATTTTTTATAAAGTCAATATTGGTTTAGTGGTTGGTTTCTTGCTTTTTAAATGAAATGTCTCGTGTTTGAATCTTTTTAATTACAATTTTTTTTGGAAACACAATAAATATGATATTAAAAGCTAAAAAAATATAAAAAAATGACTCTAACAAGATTTAAACCCTTGACGTCACCATAGAAAAGCAATAAACTAACCAACTCTACCAAGGAAAATTTGTGTTTTTGTTGCAGTTTCAAAATATACATGGTGACCACACAACAAATTAATACAATCACACTTTTCCTATACTTTTGGCATTGTGACGTAAATACGATACTTTGACATGTGACATCGTTGGCACAAAGCTAGGTTTTGATCAACAATGGTAACACCAAGTAAAGAACACCGAGTCGATAAATAAATAAAATAAAAGGAAAATAGAATGAAGAAGTAGCGTTGTTCATCTGCCAACTTTGAATTTCATAAGTCAAATTGAATACAAATTGATCGAGTGATTAGTTTTCGGCCACGAAGCTATTCTCCATTCATGGATTCTTCAACTACTACTATATTTTCTTCATCACTACTACTAACCCTAATTATAAAAAAAACCCTAATCATCCCTTGATATTTGAAGATTAATTAACACGTTCAAACTCAACGCCATGGATGCAGCAACCAGCTCATATGCTCTCCCCGGTCTAAATATTTCTAATTCCAAGACCTCCAAATTCAGACGCCATGTTTCTGTGTAAGTTTGTTTATGATCGGATTGATTTATCATGAATAAAGTTAAATACTCAATCGGTTTTTTTTTAAATTGATTTTTAGGGATCAATCGACTACGAAATGTTCTCTTTCTGTTGAACGATATTTTGCTTTTGGAAGATTAAAACTAGCTGGCTGTAAAATCTGTTTCGGATCCTTAAACATTTTGAAACCTTTGTTGGTAGATCAGGAACAAATATCCATACAAGTTTGTATCAGCAAGTTTGGTGAAACTGTTCACCATGTAAAGATTGGCATAATGGTATCGGTTAGTTTGTACAACTTTGAGTCTCTTTGGAAAGAAACATGGATGTATGAGTTTGTTGGTCATTAAGAAAAAAAAAATTGCTGGTTTGCCAAATTCTTATATTATACTTATTTCTTAAACCACATAACCAGTCTTCATCATATGGAACTGGTTGGCCATATTTACAGGGCTTCGGTTTCTAATCCATTTGTGTGTTGTGAGCATTTCACACTAAATCACAAAACAATCAGTAATCTGGCTAGCTGCCCAAATAGAGAGTACCTGTTCTGTTGGAAATTGAGAAGAAATCTTTTAGGCTATTAGTGATGGAGAGGTTTTAAGATGATGAAAGGAGAATACTTTGAAGAGAAGAAATTTAAAGGAAGTATTTGATTTCTTATAACTTTGCTTGATGATTTACAATGCAAGACTTACCATCTGTTTATAGACCTCCATGGAAGGTTCTTCACTTCTAGACATTTCCATGGATTACTTATAGATATTTCCGTGGACTAATTAGTATCTAGATATTTATATTTATACACATCTAGACATTAACTTTCTAGAGTTTTCTATGTTCTTCCAAATATTGTTCTAGAAGTTTCCTTAGCTATGGATTTGGGCCTAGGCAACTGTAATGGGTAATCCAATATTAATCGGATCAAATCAAGTTTATGATCCAACATGTTCAACGCCGTTGTTTACCCAGTTAGGTTCTACCTTTCTTGGATGTGAAAGAAGTGTTTGTTTAACGAGAATAGTAAACCATTAATTATGATTGTATAGGAAATGGTTGCTTATGATCCTGCTGCATATGCTAAAAGGTTCTTACTATTTGATCAAATGGTGTGCTGTCATGAAATCTAGATTTCATATAAATAAATTTATTGACGACCAAAGTGTCTCTAATACAAATGTCAAACACACTATAAACTCCAATAGATTATTTCTAGTAAATTAGTCAAACCTGGATCAAGTCTTCAGTCCATTCATGATATGGAAGCATTCATGATCTCTATCAACTAGCATAGCTTACTCTACTAATGTGGTATAAATCTTTAGAGCCCTCAAATTAAACAATATACTGCAATGGGTTTTCAGAAGGGTATGCTTTCTATCATTTAATCTATTTAGGAGATATGAGTAAATGGCGCTGACCAACTTTCTGATATGGGATTTTGCTGATGCTTGCAAAACTAATAAACTGATGAAGCTTTCCTATTGTTATTTCTAAATCATAAAGCAAATAGTGGATTCCCCAATCTTCCCTTGTGTATTTAGTGAGTAGACAGGAAGAAGGGATTTTGAACCATAAGTTGTTGGCTTTAATTACTTCAAATGATTTTGTATATAAAGAATAACTGGTATAGCAATGGATGCCTATGAGAATTATTGTAGTTTGTTCTGATGGTTTGCAACCTGAGTAAATTTATAGATGTAATTACCTAGGAGCTGTGAACATATGATAGGTTTACATTAGATATCTAATAATCACATAATTTTGAAAGTCAGGCTTTATAAATGGTCTTCATAAGGTGGTCCTTTTCTACAGGTAATTAGTTTAATTTGTTGAAGTCATGGAAAATAGGCGTCATTCATGAATTTTTAGAACTGTGGCTGAGTTCAGGAATGTCTTGGCATTTTCTGTATGCCTGTAATTTCCTGCAATTATTTTCCCTTGATTCTTAACTATCTTTAAAGATCCCAAAAGATCAAAGGTTAGCAGCTAGTTTTTGGGTTATGAAAATTTATCCACAAAATGGCTTTTGTTTCCTGGAAACACCCAAAATATGTGGGTTATTAGCTATATGACCTTCTGAAAGGTTTTTTAAATTCATCCTCGAAACCTATCAGAAGGTCATGGATTACAAAGAACTTGTTAGAAGGTAATTTAACTAAATAATCCCAAAATATGTGGAGACCTTCAATAGTTGATAGAATGACTTGGTTACAAATTTTCATCATAGTTTGTTTTTTACATTTTAACTTTAAGTTTTAACAGTTCTTTTTACCTGCAGTTGCTTTCAGAGAGGTCTTCGAGTTCCTGATTGCAACCGCACATGTGAAATAACATGTCGATCGTCTTGGAGGTCTGATACAACTGGAAGCACCTTTCAGAACTTGCAATTGCGTATTCCCATTCAGAAAAAGAGTTTAGCTGGAAAAACATTTTGCTCTGCAGGGGTGTGGACACATCCTTTGGGTGCTACTGAATCTCATTCACACGTTGAGGAGGATAAAATTGGAGTACTTCTTTTGAATCTCGGAGGCCCTGAGACGCTTAATGATGTTCAACCCTTTTTGTATAATCTATTTGCAGACCCGGTACGTTTGTTGTTATAAGCAATTCCATTTCTATATCATTGTGATGCATGGTTTTCATATTTCTGATGTACTATAATATTGATTTATTGGGACAGGATATCATTCGTCTCCCAAGGTTGTTTCGGTTCCTACAACAACCTTTAGCGCAACTCATTTCCGTACTAAGGGCACCCAAAAGTAAAGAAGGGTATGCTTCCATTGGAGGTGGTTCACCTCTGCGAAAGATAACAGATGAGCAGGTTAGATGTATGACCTTAGAGAAATCTTGGTTATTGCTCATGTATGTATCAGAAAAATCATTACATTGATATCCATTACATTGAAGTTCTTGCTACAAATAGAAGTAGATAAACTCATATGACTTGGAATGTCCCTCAGCACTTGATGTATGGACACCACAGAGGAGTATTTTTTATTCAAACACATTCCATCCAACAGCTACCATCTTATTTTAAAACCAAATCTTGCTCGTGAAGAAAACACACTAGCCTGCCAAAGTATTAGTGAAAACTAATACCAAAGCATGGCCAACTCTTTCAGAAGAAAGTATTTGGAAACCACAAGGGTTGTGGCATAGTGGCTGAGACTCAGGGGGATGTGGTGGAATATCCCATCTGCCTAGGGTTCAATTTCTGGCGTCCACAACAGTTGTGGCCACCGAGTTCATCAGGGCTGATGTCTTACAGCTATAATTTGCCGGGATTAGTCTGGGCATAGCCGAGGGCACCCTTCCAAAAAAAAGTATTTGGAAGGAAAATAAAGCAAGCTAGCACAAGTTCAAACCAGTAACTGCTTTAACTCCTAGACTCCGTAAAGAGAATAGATCATTGCATACTAACTAGATTGTTGAAATGCTAATTAATTGACAACAACTTAGAACTACGGTGACTTCAAAACAGCCAAAGCAACCCCTAGTCAGCGACAAGCCCGAAATCCTCTTAAAAGGAAAAATTAAATACTAACTATAACATCTTCCATCCAAGATGGCACATGGTTAAAAAGCGAGCTAAAAATGTAATAGAAACTAAGCAAAATTAGGATATCTATTATATGGATCGATACACAATAGGCCAGGTACATATTCATTGCTTACCATTGTCAATTATCTGGATATATCATCTTTAGTTCCCTGTCACCCTCGATTTCTCTAAAGAATTTCTGAACTAGCAGGTAGTTTGATGTCTTTCTATGTTGCATTTCAAAACACATTCATCATTCTTGCTGTTTGTTGCAGGCTGATGCTATAAGAATGGCTCTAGAAGCAAAAAAAGTGCATGCTACTGTCTATGTTGCAATGCGTTACTGGCACCCATTCACCGAGGAAGCTGTTCAGCAGGCAAGTAAAAGTGTGAAGAAACCATTTAGACAACAAGTTTGAAACCTTCAAATTTCATAAAATTCTAATTTTTAGAAGCCAGGTTCTATATGAATTAGATTCTTGTTTTCTGTTTTTGCTATAAAACTACGCACCCTTCTCCATCCACAAAACTAAGCGATCTCCCAGCCATCACATTTAAGAAAGAAATCCATGTATGTGGATGAGTCAACTTGAACCATAACTACTTTATTTCAGCATATGTCACTGCTCCCATATTTGATTTTTGGGTCTATAGTCTAATCTACGTCGGCCTTTTTTTTGTTATCTTGAATATTGCATATTGCTAGAGCAAGCACTTGCTTTGAACCCTGGGCCAATGTATCAAGTTTCCTGGTTTGAACAACGCATTTTTAGACAACTAGATGAAAGGTCCATGTGTTTCATGTAATATCAATATTTCACTTGAACAGGAAACGATAACTAGCTAATGGAATAAGAAATTAATTTTTTTTAATAGATAGATGATTAGATGGTCTTTTTATCTTCTTGTCTAATGTCAGAGAATGTCAGAGAATGTAATTATCTACTGGATGCATTTAAATTCTCCATCTAAATTTACAGTCAAGAGTTTGGATATGTTTTATTATAACCTATATGTTAATTCATAAGTCAGAACTTACATTTAATAAGAACGGCCAATACATTCAAAGCAAGGGTCAGGTGCAAATGACTTTTGATTTGCAACCAGACATAATCTTTCACATCAAATTTCGATTGGGTTGAGTACAATATGTTGAATCTTTTTGTTTGTTTTTAGTACAAAATTCTCTTACTAGCTCTGTTCATATTCACTATGCAAATAATGCTATCTTTCCACCAGTTTTAACAATCATGATTCGTTTTGATTGACTTTGACATGAATGTCACTGGACAATGTTTTTTTTCCTTCTTGATTCTCTTGCTAAATTTTCTGGTTTGTCATCACTTGTTCTAAAAAGTAAAAATTGTGTCATAATTTAGGATTTTATATGTTGGCCTATTGGCTAGCCTTCTATTCTGAATAACTGAATGTTTCTCAATAACACGTTGACATTTTTCAAATCCCATCTAGACACTTCCTTCTTTGAATTTGGTGAATGGATGGTTTAGTCGGGCAAAGTTTAAGATTATACCAATTTCCAACTTGAATTTCTTGTTCAAACTGTTAACAGTAATACTGATTTCTTACCATGGCAGATTAAGAGAGACAGGATTACGAAGCTTGTCGTGCTTCCCCTCTATCCTCAGTTTTCTATCTCTACAACTGGTTCAAGTATTCGCCTTCTCCAAACCCTCTTTAGGTAAACTTATGATTCATTGTGTATCCTAAATGGTTCTGTATTCTTGCAGTCATTTCATGTTAGCGCTATCATAAGCACATTTAATCTGAGATTATTGCAGGGGGGACAAGAGTTTGTCAAGACTTCCTGTTGCTATTATCCAGTCTTGGTATCAGCGCCAAGGTTATGTCAACTCTATGGCCGACTTAATTCAGAAGGAATTGCAAAGTTTTACTTCACCTGAGGAGGTATATTCTATTTTGGATTGCTTATGATTTGTTGATGATCAGCTGAACCATCACAATATCTGAGAACTACAGATCTATATTATTTAATTTACTTTTATAATTTGTTGTTATCGGCTGTTTTGTAGGTCATGATATTCTTTAGTGCCCATGGGGTACCGGTTACTTATGTTAGAGATGCTGGTGATCCATATAAAGATCAGATGGAGGAATGCATATACTTAATCATGCAAGAACTCAAAGCAAGAGGAATCAACAATGACCACAAACTCGCTTATCAGGTTATCCTTTTAGGTTCTTCCAACTTCCAAGAGAGATTTCGTTAGTTCTTATTTATAAGAACGTTCTGAATTTTCTGTATATATCTATTCTAATGAACTGTTGGCTTCTTTCTAAAACTAGCCCGTCTCCTGCTTTAAAACCAAATCAACCCAAATGGGCCCTGTGTCCCCCACACAGAGGTAGGTTTTGCCTCTAGCCCAGAGGGCAGAGGGTAGAGAGACTGTTTTGAAGACCCCTGTTTTGCAAAACAAAAAAAAAAGAAACATGAGAAAAATACTAAAATAGGCACATGTGATGGTTTATTTTTTGCTTAATGTGGTTCTAAATTTTGAGTCATTTTCTGTATCAGAGTCGAGTTGGACCCATTCAGTGGTTGAAGCCCTACACTGATGAAGTACTTGTTGAGCTTGGCAAAGAAGGTGTGAAGAGTCTCCTAGCAGTTCCTGTTAGGTAAGTATTTAAACAGAAACCTTAAATTGCTAATGGTTTTTCTCTTTATCTGATGGAGAATGTGTGATATGTTTTCTGATCCAAGGTTATGCGATACGTGTATGTTCTTCATCACTGTTCCTGTTTTCCTCATGAACAAATATGCATCAACTATAGGAACTAATTCCTTAATAGCTGAACCACATTGTTTGATTAAATAACTAAAATTAGTAGGCTTCCACAACTTATGGAATATACCAATAAATGTGTCTTTTACGACCTCCTTTCAGATTTCATCACTACTTCATTTCGGTCTTGTGAAGCTTTTTCCAATTGCTATTTGCTAGTAAGTGTCAAGAGTATTGAAGTTTGACGATTGCCCAATCCCATGTTTACCTTTTGTGGAAAGGTTTTATGTAAAATAAACTGCCTCTGTCCCAAAATAAGTGTCTGCATTTCTATTTTAGTTCGTCCTAAAATATTTCACCACTTTCCAGCTGCATTTCTATTTTAGTTTGTCCTAATTTATTTTATTATATATAATATTTAATAGTAAGTTACTTTTTTAATAGAAAAAAGAGGTAAAAGGACTGAATTGCCCTAATGTAAAAGGCACATGCCTCAAATTATATAACAAGGTTAACTTGAGGAGAAGTTATGGACCACCAATGTAGATACTAGATAGTGCATTTAAGGGACCATATCCAAATTTTCAGCAAATCACATGACCTTAAGTGTAATTCACTCTGGTTAATTAAAAAGTGTAATAATTACACATTTGTTTACCCTCTAAATGTGATTTTGGGGTGGAGGGAGCACTTATTAGTTAATTAATACTCTCATATGCATGCATATGCACAAATGTTATTATCGTCTAAGGTTAAATCATGTTTTGAATATCCAGCTTTGTGAGCGAGCACATAGAGACACTGGAAGAGATAGATATGGAGTACAAGGAGTTGGCCCTTGAATCGGGGGTCGAAAATTGGGGTCGTGTCCCTGCTCTCGGATGTACCTCTACCTTCATCACCGATCTGGCTGATGCAGTTATCGAAGCATTGCCTTCTGCTACAGCAATCACAACAAATGATGCTGCTGCTGCTGGTTCTAATCAAGATCCAATTGGGTATGCCATCAAGATGCTTTTAGGTTCCTTTTTGGCATTTATATTGCTCGTATTTCCCGCATTAAAGAATCGCGTCTAGATAAACTAACATCATGGTTAAACAAAAAGGGTAACAAATAAAAGAGAAAGATTACGGTATACAACGACACTAGGCAGTTTTGTTACGTTATACGGATGGATTAGGCATATTACTTTTTTCTTTTGTGTTTGTGAACAAAGGAGACAAGTTGTTTCACTTTATTATTTGTTATAAAAAAGAATTCTTACATATCTTCTATGGCAAAGATGCTAACATTGATCAAACACCATAACTTTGTGTAAAGGGGCCGGTAACGGTTATGGCCCAATCCATCAGGCCCAATTGCATAATCGGTCACCCCAATTGCATAACGGTTATGGTTACATAGTCGGTTCTTATGTAACCATAACCAGTTTGGGAGGCTTTTGTTTAAAATTGGTGTACTTCAATGATGATATAGTTATTACAAGTTTTTCATGTAGTTTAAGACTATTTCTATGAGTTTTCAAAGTTTATGTTGTTTTCTTCTTTTAATTTGTATTTACAATGAAATAAATGAAAACTTATTTGATTGGAGTGAGTTTTATTGTTGAACTATAAGATATTTATAATTTTTTAAGTGAATCACATTTTTGGTTTTATTGCATAGCAGCTTTAGCAACAACATATTCTGCTTTAGCAAACTTTGAGGTGAAAATATTTTATTTGGTTATTGATGTGCTAAAATTCAGGAATTTATTAGCATGGATTTTGGTATTATAGCTTGATATCATGTCCCCCAAAAAGACAAGATATTTGAACATTGTTTCATTATATGGGGGTGGCAAGGAACGTTTCTTGGATAGCTAAATCTACTTATTCTTTAAATTATGAGCATTTTGAGTAATTATCCATTGGATAATCACTTGTCTACTAAGTGTATTTGTTTGTTTATGGACAAGTTGATCACTTGCTAAATGTGTTAAAAATGAGTTGGATAGACCCCAACATGCACACTTAACTTGAATAATCTTGAGATACTGGGGCCGTTTACTAAACACTTACCTGGGTAAGCGCTTACTGGTATCATTTACGTTATAATACTTGCCAATTGAGCATGAAACTCATCGAGAATCTTACCTAGTAAGGGTCATAACAAGGACGGAGAGTCTTACCCGGTAAGTGTTTTCTGGGTTGAAGCTGCTTGCCAACAATCAATTTTGATGACTGATAATGTTATACGATAACGTAGGTAAAGGTAATGTCCTTGCTAGTAAGCGCTTACCTGGTAAAGAGCCGCATACTTTAACAACTTGCTTAGATGCAAAAAGATCTGTTTTTATTTCATTAGCTTCAACAATGTAAAGTTTGTGTGATGCATAAACATCAAACTTCAACTTTGTATATACATTAGAGAGAGAGTTTATGGATAAGATTTAAATGATGTGAGAATAACATTTATGGTGAAAATCGTGAGACCATTTTATAGCCCTTGGATTAGACTTCTTAATCTAACTTTATTTACGTTCAACTGTCATTTTCACATACATGAGTCTATTAAAAGTTTCGGTTATGATTATAAAACTAGGTACCTGAAGTAGTTGAAGGTAGATGAATGTATATAAAGGTTTTGTTTTCATGTTCTCTCATAACTCTCATTCTCATTGAACCCAGCTATAGACAAAATTTTTACTTAATCTCCGGTGAATGCCTTACCGAAGCTAACGGTTGGATGAAATAAGTTATCGGTATAGCAACATTGTGATCTTATAACATCATTTTCATCACATTTTTAGTTGCATGGGCGTAATGAATCCCTACACCTGTTCTATCCACTTATTTCATGTTAAAATTTTAAATCTTTTTTTTTAATTCGCCATCTAAACATAGTTTTTCACCAATAACAACTTAAGAAGCATGTACATGTGCAATATGATGCTTCTTCTTAATTTTTTTATTTGATAAAGCAATTGTGTGACATATGAATACTTGCATATATGTTACCTCAACCATTAAAGCCGATAACTACTACTAGTGCTCTTCCTATTTATTTTGCTATTCCATCAAAGAGCATTGATGAAAATTAGAATTTGTTAAAAGATGTTTAATATATTTACGTAGTTCAGTCTTATACTTTTACTACGTTTTTAAAATATTTTACACATGGATTCAACAGTGGGTCCTAAGAAAGGAAGGGGTATTGTCAATTTTTTTCGAGAGAGACTAATCCTTAGAGCATCTCTAATGGCAAAGCCTTTTATAGCTTTTTACTATTTTAAGAAGATTTTTAAAAGACTTATTAGCATTGAACATCAAAAGTTTTATTAAGAAAAGGTGGGAAGGATAAGTGGTTGATGAAAAGTTTTTTAAATTAAAATATTATTTTAAACTATCTCTTCTGTTTACATTTTTCATTTCCAGCTTTATAATTGAGGAAAAAGCTTTTTGAAAAGTTTTTTACATTGAAAAAGTCTTAAAATGATAAGTTTTTGTTAATAAAAAATAAAAGAAATATGAGGTGATAAATTCAAAAAGTCTTTGAAAGACTTAAGCATTGAGGATGCTAAAAAGAGATCACGTTATCCCCTTTTTTAGCCAATGCTCAATCGATGACCTATATATTGTGTATAAAGTAAGAACATATTCTTGCTAAACCGGTCACAAGAATACCAGCTACAGTACCATGGCGGCTGTAACTATGACGATCCTAAGGTAATAAAATTCTTTGTTGGGTAAGTATAAGATGAACCAACATTTATCAAATTTGATGACCTTATTTTGCAATTCTTTTCATAAAAAAGTATGAAGGGGATCCCCCCTCTAGGGCCAACTATGCCAAAGCAAGAGAAATCTCATCTCTCTCTCCCTCTATACACTCTGATCCAAGTAGCATAGGACACATGGAATCCCGTATAAATCAACAAGAACCGCCTTGAAATAATTTATCTAGTGGACCTCACAATAGTATTTGAACCCAGATGAAGTTATGACCTAAGACCATATAGTTTTATCAAAGGTGTCATATTTATTAAAAGGATAATGGAACACTTATCATTAAGGGTGGCAATTTTCGACACGATCCGCCAACCATACGCGACACAAAGATAAACGGGTTTGGATTAAGGTTTTTGATCCACCAACCCACTAAGTATCATATGTCTTTTGACCCTATTAGGTTTCTCTATCGATAAAACTAGCTATATTGATAACTTCATCATGAAGTCTTGTGATATTTTTAGGCAAGACACTAGTATTTGTTCCACAAACTCAAATCTCACTGCGCACTTTATAACACGGTTGGACGTTCCAAGACCCCTTTTATCTAGTAGTCTAGTAAAATAAGTTCCTCTTCTTTAAATTATATTTATTTAAATATGAGAGTTTAGAAATTTATGGAAATGATTCCACATAGAAATAATATAAATACATTATTGGGTTACAAATCTACAATTTTCCACATCTTTTACCAAAATGTACACCAAAGGAAGGAGTTGATGGTTTGCCTGTCAAAAAGAATGTAACAACTCAAAAACAGTTGTAAGATAGTTTGATACTTGTTCATCACCAACTCTCTCTCCTTTTTCCTCTTTAACATTATGCAAGAAGAAGGTACTACTTATTTTAGTTGCTATCTGTTTACCTCTTAACAGTTCCATTAAGAAGTAGTCTTTGAATCGTTAAGAGGTAACTTTTGTTTAGCAAAAAAATGAACTACCTCTTAATGGTTCCAGAACTTCTAAATGATTTTGCATCATGGGTGTCTCTTAACCATTCAGGAATGATTTTGCATCATGGGTGTCTCTTAACCATTCAGAGCCCTGATTTCATTCTCAACAATTACCAAACCACCATATTTCATAGTTGACCACTTAGCCGTTTGTTTTTTTTACTTATCACTTTTCCAACACTTTTTGGGGGAAAACCACTTATTCGGTCAGTGGTTTTCCCATTCAGACTGTTTGTTTTTTATTTTTATTAAGTGTCACTTATCACTTTTTAACTACTTATCGAAAAAGTGATGGTAAAACCACTTTTTATTCACTTTTTCACCTTTTTATTAACTTTGGACTTGTTTGGATTGTTCATTAAGCTTGGACTCGTTTGGGTTGTTCATGAAGCTTGTTTATTAAGCTCATTAAGCTTGTTTGGATTGTTCTATAAAGCTCATTAAGCTGCTGGATTGTTAAAGTTTACTATTGTACTTGATTGAGTTGACGTATTTCAGTTGATTTTAGTTCTTATGAATAATCAGATTCAAATTCAGATGTTTGACAGTTTACAAAAACAAACAGTTTTTGACAGATTCAGATTCAGTCTTCAGCTCCACCACTAAACAATAAGAAGTGGAAACAGATTCAGTCTTTAGCACCACTTAAAAAACAAACAGCACCTTAATCATCCTCTGCCAAACCATTAGCAACTACCAAACAACCCGTTAGTGTTACAACATTAGCAACATTAAAGTTTTAGTTTGTCATGAATAGCTGTGATGTCCTTTCTTTTTGTTCTACTTATTTTAGTACAAAAAATACATTTTTTTGTCTTACTTACCCTGTCATGTAAATCAAAATTAACATAACATGTCTCTCTACTTTGTCTTCTTCAATTGTCTTGCATGGCATAAAAGCATGCTAAGAGGAAACCCCTAGTTGCAATCAAACCATCATGCTCTTAATTATATCATATCTTTCCTTCTCATAAAAGAAATAAGCAAAAATATAGAACATGATAATAGGTAATCCACCAATTAACAAAATCATTAAGCAATCTATTACAACTCTACTATAACATCCCCTACCTCAATTAAAACCCTAAATCACCAAAATGTAGACCACTTCCTCATCTCCTCAATTCTGCTGGGGTGAGGCTTTTGGAATAGGTTGAGCCGCCGCCGCCGCCGGGGATGCATCAGAAGAATAAGCAGCTGGTTGCTGTGGATAACCACCGCCATAAGACCCTCCATATGCCGCTGGTTGCTGCGCCGCCCCATACCCTGGCTGAGTAGCACCACCACCATATGCTGGCGGTGGTTGCCCATAACCGTAACTAGTAGGTGGCGGGCGTTGACCACCACCAGCATCAGGCTGAGCATATCCACCAGGATACGGAGCAGGCTGGGCATACCCACCACCGCTAGGCGACTGCTGGGGAGGCTGCTGCCCATACGCAGGCTGGCTGACCGGAGGTTTTTGTGTCTGCGGAGGTCCATAACCACCATATCCTGGCTGAGCCCCGTACCCTGGTTGAGCAGTGGAGCCTTGAGGTGGATAACTAGGGTTTTGACCATAACCAGATTGAGGTGCAGACACTGGTGGCGGAGCTTGGTTGGTGTTATCAGCCTGAGACCCGTATGCAGCTGTTTGCCCATCAGCAGGGGCATTACCGTAACTTTGTTGTTGATCGTATCCTGGTTGGGCCTGGGGCTGGGGGTATCCTGATTGAGGTGCAGATGCATACCCACCGTAACCATCCTGGCCATAAGCTTGACCTTGTTGACTGTAGCCATAAGCCGATGCATCTTGTCCACCAGGTGGTTGGGTCTGCTGACCATAGTAGTCATAAGCACCACCTCCCTGAGCCTGAGTGGTTGACTGGTCCCATCCCGCAGAACCTTGTTGTGGATAATTAGCATATGGTTGTTGGGTGTACTGAGTAGGTTGACCAGGGTATGCACCTGGTTGACCGTAGCCATAACCCTGTTGCTGCATTTGAGGTGCCCAACTTGTAGGAGGTCTAGCTTGATAACCACCTTGCTGACTGTATCCACCACCACCCATTGAATTTCTTTGACGATTCTGCACAAAAAATATAATCTCAAATGAACCAAAAACTACATTTGTATTCATAGATGTACACACAGCATCATAGAGATAAGTTTGGGACAGAAAAAATATTTCAAGCATCAAAAGGCAACAGCAGAAATGAGAATGATTACATACTTCGTTAGTTTATTGGATTATGATAGATTTAGTTACATGACATCATAAACAGTTGACAAGATGACCCACTAAATATATTGATATATATATATATATAACTACATAGAAGCACTAATATGATGTGAAATCGAGTCTTAAAACACAGGGATGAAAAGTATCATATGACCAAGAAACAAGTTGGTGCTGACATTGGTCTTGTAAAAGAATATTCCTTTAGGTAAGAAAAAACAAGAAGAAATAGGCGGTAAATCAGAAGGAAATAGCAGTGATCTACTGTTAGATATCGTTAAACACTATTAAAGATCAAAAACCTTTTTTTAGTGTAAAACATCTATAGATCCATGCAAAAATACCAACCTCTTTAAGAAGTTCCTAGCTTAAGTGCACATACAAATAGGCTCAAAACAATTATACAATTTAACTGATTTTTTTAAACCATGCACAGGCATGTGCCTCATTGCCTATTCATACATACCTCACTGATTACTTCATTAACCATTTGTTTTGCAGCCTCAATCTGATCACTCGATCCGTCTATCTGTACAGTCCTCTCTGTTGATGTATCACCAGGAGGCAAGTGCAGTGGTATCACCTGATACAATGTGCAATATATTCAAAACATTATAATCTAGAACCATTTTTCTTATATATTACTCGAGTGGAAGAGGATACTTTAGAACATTATAAGGAAATAAAAGCATAAAGTGCCATATAAGGATAAACAGAAGATAATATGTCGTAAGCATGAGCAAAATTCAATGTCAAACACCTCAGGAAAAGAATAGACGATTGGCTTGCTTGTTTTTATCGTATATCAGTTTCATTGGGGGTTTCCTTCATACGATGTAAGAAGAAAGATGTGATTGTGAGTCCCGTTCACTTTACATGGGGATAAAGAAAAATGGTTGCATGATAGATAGAAGGACAAGGCAAACAAGTACATTTAATTCCTGCTCCCTGGAAAGATTACAAGCGGTTATTACAAACGTGCACATGCTCTTAACTTAGAATTTCTGAAAGATTCAGCAATATAAAAGGAATATTTGTGGTTAGCATGCTAGAATCGACAGAATGTTTCAGACATTCATCATTAAGTATGAACCACCATGGGCCTTCTTATATTAATGGCAGGTTGGCAGTTACAAGATCTTATCATGGTTTTATCAAAACAATAAAGGTGTTCACCTTGTGGCTTGCCTCAAGGCAAGGAAGCCCAAAACCATTTTTGAGGCTATGCATCCATTTGAGATGTAAACCTTACATAGATGAGGCATAATATGAGGCGTACTGAGGCATACATGTAATAAAATTTGCAACTTCCGGGACAGGAATTTGGTTTTTAGCGTAAATGAGTAAGATATGGGTGTTAATTTGCTTACACCAGCTTTTTGCAAAGAATGGAACATATATGCAAAAAGAACTTAACACAAATATCATCTCTAGAAGTCGCAAAAATTGCATCTCCAAGCTGGAAGAAGAAAAAGATTGCAGATGCCGTAAAAAGAAATGCAAAGATGCCAAGAAGAAGGAAGTATCACGGAAAAAATGAGTGTTTGAAGCCAAAGAGATGGCTTGATTTTGCAATCATGCTATGAGCTCCACTTACTAGATATCTACTTATAAAGACAAACACCAACATGTGGCTAAAGCATTTAGCTCATTAAAACCAAAACAAACACCATCTTCACTAACCATGATTAAACTAAAACGAACACATACAAAGACATACTTAATGAATTTAGAATGTTACTAAGACTTCTAACTAGAAACTTTAAGACTTTTATGATGTTGATAGTTGGATATGGAATTAAGTCTGGTGATCTTTTAGTATTAATTTTCTTATGTTTTTTTATTTGTACTTCCATTGTTATGGTTGAAGTAGACACATCGAAGCTTGCAATACCGAAAACCTTGAGTTTTATGGTCAGTACACTATTCCAGATCATGTTACGGTGTTACCATCCACAAGGTGAACATGTTAAACTACCAGCACACATCATTTTTCTCATCTCTTTATAAAAGAAAGTGTCCTAAATTCTGAGGCCATACCACAATGCCACATACACACTGAAGCCATAATAAGAATAGCTAACTGAATATACCTGAATACGAGCTCCTGTACTGGCTTGCATGTTTTTTATGGTCTCACCCCCTTTACCGATAACAAGACCAACCTGCAAGCATATCCAAATTACACAACGTCATTTACAGAACTCAAGGCCACCTGAAACAAATTCCCAACAAGCTGCAATTACATCTAAACATATAATACCTTGTTGTTTGGAACTTGCATCACAAACTGTTCGGCCCCACCTGGCTGACCACTCACCCTTCGAGAAACAATACCAGAACCTCCTGACTCAGCCTGTTTCAATTAGCACATAGGTTCAGGAATCTAAATGAACAAATGTTTGCCAAAAGCATGATACAAGATAGTAACAGCGAACCCCACAAGCACAGGCGCATAAAAATAGAATCAAATATAAATGAAAGTGAAAATACACAATTCAAAGGCAGATGATTTCATGATATCATAACCAGAAACTCAAAGCACTAGTGTTACCATGGAGGATAGAAGGACAACCAAATACATACCTCAGCAAGCACATCCTTTATCAACTGCTCAGCCTTTGCTATAGATTCCGCAGAACCTGTCAGCTCAACTTCTCTAGTAAGCGAATGGGGATCTGCATCCATATCCCTTGTAACCTGAATCTTTGCTCCAGATTGCAGCTGAAGGTACTTTATAGTTTCCCCAGCTTTTCCAATAATAACACCAACCCTGCCATTTGGTATCTCAATTTTTTTGCTTGGGTTTCCATAACCATAAGAAGAAGGCATCGAAGGAGCAGTATTCGACATGGGCTTCTGTCCTATATCTGCATTCATTAAAACATGGATCCATAAGATGTAACCTATTTTGCAATTATAACACATCCAGAAAACCTTAAGAGCAGAGCATTTGGCATGTCATTGAAAACTCAATTGAGAAGAAGCAGTAGTCAACATCAGCTTCTGTGCTAAAAGAAAACTTAATCGAACAAGTCATAACATGCATGAAAAAACAAGAAAACAGGGAGTTTCGAGTGCTTCATCAGAAACACAAACCAAAAGATACAGCATCAAACTCAACCCAAATAGAGAATAAAACATGAAACTATTTCATCTTATGAACATACGAAAACATTACCAAGTCTACTTCTAAAACCTATCTAAGCAACCAAAAGCAAACTTAAGAAAACAATAACCAAAACCTATGGATGGACCATAATGAACTGATCATTCATAGGAAAAGCTTTGAGTTCAAATACTTGCAATAGTTGAAACTAACCACAGTATCAGAACATCAAGAACTACAAATACATCTCCGATCACATACTAGTATACTACTTGGTTATAAATTTATAATAAATGAAAACTAGTAACACTATTCAATATATAGCAACACCATTTTCCCATATAGCCCTAGATATAACTTCACATTTGAAGTTGAAAGCCGCTACTAGTTTTGAAACTTCAAATTGCCACATTCTTCATTTTAAACTCGCATGTTATACAATTGCTGGTACTTGCCCACATTGTCCGCTAATGGCTGTGCGTTATTCAAAAAAATCAAGCCAAGAGCAAAGTCACACGTATAACTTGTCCAATCCAACAACACGACCTATCTATTCAAGCTCTCTATGTGTAATCGCTAAGGATAAGCAAGGTAATCAACACAAATATCATACATAATAAACCCTAAACCCTAGAAAAACGTAAAAGAAAAAGAGTCTAATAAGATTCGAAGCAGTAGTAATACCAGAGCTGTAATCTCTGTTATCATTAGAATCAAAACCTCCGGCGCCGCCATTCTCGAACTTAGGTCGCTTGGCCTCGGCGTTGTTAAAGAGACGAGCTGCGATCTCCTGCGCCCTCTGTTTAGCGAGCTGGATCTCGTCCATGGGGGGAGGCACGCTGTTGTAGGAGGGAGCGGAGTCAGGAGAGGAGAATCCGGTGACACGACGGGCGGAGGAGGGCGGAGGTGCGGCGGCGGAGTCTTCGTACTTGCGCTTGGAGTCGCCGCCGGACTGGTAGTGGGCCTCGTCCGCCATTTGTGAGGAAAAACCAAAACCCTAGATGGATGGATGGAAGAGAGGCTGGATTTTTATTGAAATATGAATAAAGTTACCCGCTTTAAATATATCATTTCTTATTTTTTTTTTCTTTTCAATTTGGTAAAATAATTTACATTTTTGGTATATGTAGTTATCATTTGTTATCATATGTAGCCTTTATTTTTAACTTAATTACATTTTTTTGATTATTGCAGTTCTTTCTTTCCTAATTGTTGTGGCCATCGGTTGCTAACTATGTTTTTCTAGATAAGGTTCAGCTAGGCTTTGCTTCGGTTGCTAACAATGTTTTCTTTTGATAAGGTTTACCTGGGCTTTGCCTAGACTATATCCTTGGTAATTTTTACCGAGAGCTAAAACATGCTCCCCTTGGATTAATACTCAGTGGCCCCTGGTTGCTCACCTCCGGATTCGAACTTGGGTTGGTTGTTACATCTTCTACAAGGCTTAATCGGTAGGCTGCCCCATTGGGGTTTGCTAACAATGTTAATGTGATGACAATTTGCTATTTTCTTATTTATTTAACTTTCTACCGAAAACTAAATAAAAATGTTGTTATTATATTAAATATGTTTGTCGTGTGTTGTTCTTTGCAAACGGTATACCTCGTCGACCACCATGGGTTCATCACTTGATTCTACCCTTCTATGATCACCACGAGTTTGTCACTAGTTTCTCTCCTTCTTCGACTAAAATGGGTTCGTCATACCATTTGGATCCCTCCTTTTTCACAGACGCATACAACATTGGGGTGTTTTTAGAGCATTTCCACCAGGTTCTCCAAATTGGAAAAAAAATTGAGAATACCATAAGAAAGCAGGATTACTATTTTAACATATTTTACAGTCTTAAAAATTGGATGGTCTTTGATATTAACTTTATTATTTAGGTAATGAACACGAACAATGGGTCGTAACACCTTTATGGTGGTTATTATTTTTGCATGAATTAGGTAAAAAAAATGGGAATAGACCTGGTAGTCACTTCAATAAGGTTTAGTGGGGAAACATAAAGAAGAACATTAAGGATCTTATAGGAAAATATTTTGACAAGCAGCAACTTAAAAACAAGTAGAACACTATGAAGAAAGAATGGAAGTTGTATGGTCGTTTAATGAGGATTGAATCTGGCGTTGAATGGGGATCCCATGAGAAAGACAATTGTTGCACACTCAAAAATAGAGAAAATAGGAGATCAAAAGGTTTTCCTCCAAATATGGAGAAAACCTCAAAAATGAATATCAAATGAGAGCATCAATATGAAACTTTAAAAATATATATTCAAAGAGAAAAATAACATTTTAATATTATAATTAATACTGGATTCTCCAAAATAGAGAATCTATTGGAGATGGATATAAATTGTTTGAGATTTTGACTTTCTGTACTCTATTTTAGAGAAATTTTAAGGAATTGGTGCACTTAAAAGCTTTCACAATTAAAAGGGAAACTAATTGGTGACTTTCTTCCATGTTGCACGCTCACGTATGCTTGCACACACAAGACACACCATCAAAGCAAACCTCAAAGAACTCCAAAAACACAACAATCAAAGAGAAAAAGAACAGACCCAAGTTCTTAATGTATTCAATTATGGTCTTTGTTTTTTCATCTTAATACATCCCACAGATATTTATAAGGGTGCTTGTACAAGTACCAAGATTTTGTATACACACATCTATGATCGCTTAGTGTATATAGGAAGGGGAGGTCTTGCAAATGTTCACACATATAGAGGGAGAAGACAACGATTTTCCCATTGAACTAAAGGGCATCGAAGAAGGTAGGGAAAAGGTTCTCGGAATTAGGTCGATGAGGGTCACGATTGTTATGGTGTTGCTACAATGGAGGGGTGGATCTGAAATAGATGTGGTCGGAGTTGCCAAATGAGGGGGTGAGAGGAGTCTACCAAGAAATGTGGAGCTTTTCTTGTTTGAATGTTCTTAATATGTGTATATGATATATTAAATAACAATAATAATTTAGTTTAGCTTTCTATACAAAAATAAATAAATGACAAAAGTACCAAAATGCTCTAGAGGTAATGGACCTTGTTAGGGCCAGAGGACCAAGTGTGTAATTTAATCAAAAAGGTGAGGAGTAAACTATGTTGTCCTTGTTAGTTCCTGTGATTTGTTTGGAGGTTGTTTATTTTTGTCCCTGTGGTTTTTAAGTTAAGGTTGTTGTCCCTGTAGTTTTTAACTAAGATTTTTATTCTTATGGTTTGCAACTTGTTGTTGTTTTTGTCCTTGACACTACAAGGCTGTTTACTAAACCATTATTAGGTAAGAACCTATCAAGACTATTTATCTTATTGATTAAGTATGATAAGAACCGGAATGCTTACCTGGTAAGAGGCAAGACAAGGACCAATAGTCTTGTCCATATAGTGTGGGAAACAACTCTTACCCCGGTAAACGTTTACCGGGTTTAATATGTTTGACAACAATCCATTTTCATGACCGAAAATGTTACAGGATGTAACTCGTCTTACATAGATAGAAAATGGGATTTGTAAGCTTCTTATAAGTCTTAAGTTATAAGCTACCAATAATTTCTACCATGGTTTTAAGTTGAATCAGATTTATTGTTGCATGCTAGCATCTTCCATTGTCCTCTCTCTTAATATGTTTTTATTCTCCCTCTTTTGATGGATAAAAATAGATCAAAAAGAAGGAAATCTATGGCAGGGCCCATAGAAGGAACAACAATGGGATTGGGGCATCATACAAAAACTGATTTAGATTTCTTTTTTACTTAACCTTTCTAGTTGATTACATATAATTTTTTTTGGTTAAGAGTGTAGTTTACCACAAGTCCAATGGTTTATTTATTAAATAAAATGTTTAAGGTCTTAATCCATTAAAATAAGAAAGTTTAATGGTTTTTTCATTTAAAAAAATAATTCAAAAACTTAATCATTTAAAATATAATTGTTTGTTGAATTTTTTTGCATTAACTATTGACAAGCCTCAACATAAGTTAGACATATATTTGCATGAAAATATTAAAATACATTTACAAAATCAATCCTAGCGTACCTAAATTTGAAAATCCAAAAGACGAAGTGCCCAACTTTACAAAAAAAATACAGGCAAGTTCCTCGTCAAACCATGAAGTAACCGGTTATAGTAGTCATGAGATGAACAAAATTTTCAATTGGCAAACTTGTCTAACCCGGGATTGTGACCAACTTAACCATTTACGTTTTCCGGTACCATGGCTGGACCCAAAACGGCCAGTTTATCTGATTTGTCCATAACCTTCATAAAAACACATGCAAATGGTTGCTCATCTGGCCCTCAAGTAAGTAGTTATACCAGTCACAGCATACACAATTTTCAATTGGCAACTCGTTATAGCCGGGGTTTCGACCACCTTCACCGCTTACGTTTTTCGTTATGGTGACCAGGCCTAAAAGGGGCCAGTTATCGGGTTGAGATATGTCTAGCTGGAAACTTGGAAAGATGTAAAGAACTTGGGCTTTCTCCATTTTACCTGCTAGGTGAAGTTTTAAAATTGGACTTGGCAAGTCAATTTACTAACACTGACCAACCGGAGTCTATCTTTCTTGTTTACCTTATTATGTATTATTCTTGACCATGTTAAGTGTCTCTTACCCAATAAGAGTCGACTCCCTTGCTATGCTGCTTACCAAAGAAGATCATTAATCCTTTCTAGTCTCCCTTGCTATGTTGCTTACCAAAGAAGATCATTAATCCTTTCTACGTTTCTTACCACGTAAAATTCTCGGTCCTTATCTTGCTCAGCAACACCTTAGACCACATGTCACTGATTCCAAAAAGAAGCTTGACATAAAAACATCAATTTCTTCACAACAAATCAAATATTCAGCTTGCCCACATCCCATCAAACCATAAACCATGTTTTTTTAAAGGGTGTCCCAGGCTATGCCCAGACTAATCCCAACAAATTATAACCGTACAATCCTGAAAAACTCAACAGCCACAATTGTTGCATACACTTGGAAATGAGACTGGATAGATGGGATATTCCACCACATCTCCCAAACCTCAACCAGTAGGCCACAACACTTGTGATTAACCACAAACCATGTTTCAACCACAAAATGAACAAGAAAACATAATTCAATGCTGCATCTTTTCTTCCAAGACCCTCAGCATTATAACCCAAATTAAGCAGTAGCAGTAAATAAGGAATTAGAGTATCAACAACACATAATTTTCTACAAAAAGACAAGCATTCATGGGTGGGTGACTTATTCAATCCCCATCTTAACAAAAACAACAATATATAAAAAGCATACAGAAACCGTTGATAGAAAAAGAATCACAGGATCGATCTTCCTAACATAAGCAAGCAGGAAGAACGAAGACACAACTTATTGGGTAAAAGCATACGACAAAAGCGGATAGTATTTGTTTGTCTTACTTGGTCCACCAGTGAAGGAAGTCCTTACGCCTGTTGATCTTCTTCTGCAGCTGGAGAAGTCCATATAAGAGAGCCTCGGCTGTTGGTGGGCAGCCTGGAACATATATATCCACTGGCACAATCCTATCACAACCCCGAACCACCGAGTATGAGTAGTGGTAGTATCCACCTCCGTTTGCACAGCTTCCCATTGAAATCACCCACCTTGGCTCTGGCATCTGGTCATACACCCTGCACCCATAATCATCACCCAATTACTTCACTTTACAATATCAACCACCAATTGGCAACTCATTATATCATATACCCGATGGTATCCAGTAACCCAAAATTGAGACCAAGGGTTCAAGCCTCACCAAAAGTGAGGAGGGCGTGTGAGTTTATTTTGCCATATATATAAACATTATAAACATAACTGCAAACAAGATCCGCATAATCACCCCAATAACACTGGAAATTAAACGAAACCAAAACCAAAACCAAAACTAAAAAAAAACCCATTACAACCAACTGGCTGTAGGGTCTGGGAGAGTAAGATGTAAACATACCTTACCTATGTCTCAACTCTCAAGAGACGAAGAGTTTGTTTCTTTAGCTTATTGAAAACGCTCTTATATGAGCATCTAATATGGTTGATAACATTTATGGAGCTCTTTTTAACCAATTATCCATCTACCATGGTGCTTTCTACTACAAAAATTCCTACCATTACACAAGAATAAAGCAAAACCAATGAGGAAAGAGAAAACGACCATTCACGCTGAACTAGTAGGTATTGCAGGAATTCGACGAGATGATTTTTAAAATTTTATTTAGATGTCTATGGGATAAAGAAAGTAACAGGCATTGCTACTCATTTACATCAGATAATATTATATTTCAATCAATTAATTCTATATTCATCAGGAAGAGCTGCTTTTTATTCATCTCAGACTCTATAATATGTATCTCAAGTTTAACTTAATAATAACACAATCCTTCGAATAGAAGCAATTGTTGGGCTGTTTACTAAAAGCTTACCAATATCATTTATCTTATTGGCAAGTCAAGGAGCCAAGGACCGAGACTCTTACCCGGTAAGTGTGGGAAACTGGGGATGTAAACGAGCCGAGCTACTTGAGCTCGGATCGTTAAAAGCTCTAAACGAACCGAGCTTTAACGAGCTCGAGCTCGAGCCTAGATTAAAGCTCATTTAATAAACGAGCCAAGCTCTAGCTCTAAAGATTGGGCTCGTTTAAGCTCGCGAGCCTAAACAAGCTCAATATATAATATAAATATATATTTTATATGTCTAATTTTTAATATTTATATATATCATTTTTAATAAAAATATCAAAATAATACCTGAGCCTAAACGAGCTAGCTTAAACAAGCCTAAACGAGTCGAGCCCGAGCTTCATAAATCTTAAACGAGCCGAGCTCAAGCTCAACATCACAAGCTCTAAACGAGCTCGAGCTCAAGCTTAAAAAATCCTAAGCAAGCCCGGCTCGGGAAGTGTCTGGCTGACTGGCTCGGCTCGTTTACATCCCTATGGGAAACGACTCCTAGCCAGTAAGCGCTTACCGGGTTTTAAATGTTTACCAACAATCTATTTTCAAAGTCAAAGATGTTACACGATAAGGTAATTGAATATCAATCTCTTGCCGGTAAGCACTTACTCGTAAGAATTTGGTAAACGGCCCCTAGGTCTAGGTCCCATTATGAAAAAACTGAGTAACTGACTATCCCAAAAGATAACAGTGCTATTGAGCAGGAAAAATCAAAACTATCACAAGATAGAAAGTAAAATAACTTGACGGCCTCATAGATCAGTCAAAGTTTGTACACGCTGGTTTGAACACCCACGGTTACCAAACCACAAGATATTACAATGACACTTAGCAGAATCGATTTAGAAATACCAAGCCTATAAGAATTTGGACAGACATAACAAGATAGCATGTAACCCTCAGGATACCTTAACTAGTAAGACCTTAGTTTGCCCCCAATAGGGACCCGTTCAAGTCTCCTCAGGGGCCACCAGAGGGTATATCTAGCAGTTAACTTGGAGGGACTCGTGAATTAGTTTAAGTGCACATAAGCTGGTCCATGCCAAAGCACAAGATAGGAAGTACAATGACAGTTAATTAGCAGGATGCATTTAGAAATACCAAGGTTCAATAGCTTAAGGCCACAGTACCTATATGACTTCGTACAAGCATAAGAACTTCTAAAAAAAGAGGTAAAACAACAGTCAACATAAGCTAATGGAAAAATTCCTAGTCAATTCATACATTTAAAAACTTGGTGCTCACAGCTTTATCTAAGAAAAAAGTATGCAATCCACCAGACAAAAATATGCCACAAAAGCATTAGATCAGAATGACACGAGGACAAAATATAAAAGCACACATGTTGCTAAATTTACAAAAGTCTACCCTCCAGAACAGCAATGATATAATGCATAATTATATGATCATACCGCAACATAGCATATCGCCTATTTAAGCCCATTTAATAGTTAAAAATTGAGAGTTGAGACCACACATATAGATGCAGCAGAAATGACTCCAAGTTCTACAACTCCATATCCCAAAGAAGTCGATCAATCTGACAGCAATTTGTTGGCTCAAATGAATGACATATGCTCCAACCCCTAAGTAACAAGCAACTACCTCCTATTAGTACCTTTAAAATCAGGTCTACTGTCTCCAAAGTAAACATAGTATTGTCCCTCATCTTATTTTTCAAAGATTTTATAAAAAGACGTTAAATTAGTATGACCAAATGCCGCCTATGAAGAAGGTAGCTACCTCCCTATATCAACATAGGGTATACTACACAAACTTAATCAGCAGACACAGGTTGTTCATTCATCTCATAAGCACGTGACCCTCATCGCTTAATAGACCTCGTGACTCCTGACTCATGAGAATCTGTTTCAAAGGTTCTTTCGAGCTTCCGCCCAATACATTGACCATTCCATAAAAGTATTAGCATCAGCATTCTACCTACATAGCCTCTGGCGTGTAGCTCAGTTGGCAAAGGGGCGGGGAGACTTTGCCCACATTGAAACAGCAGTCATACCAACTATATAGTTGCAACTTGCAACGATTATGAAAAATTCTTGTGCTAAAACCTAGGGCCTCCAGAAGTTAAGGTTAATGGTACATTGTCCTTTGCATCTTCTTTCTACATTAAAAAGTAAGAGGGACTCGTGTAACCGAAAAACTAAAAACTCCAATGAAAAATCTACATTTTATATAAGGTTTACAGATACCAAAAATTGTGAATCACTATAGTTCCCAATGAGGAAGTAGAAAAATGAAAAGTGATGTCCAGCTATCAAAAACAGCAAAACACATTTCTACTTTTTTGTTTTTAGTATACAGCAGTCAGCAGTGTTGAAAAGCACTGGTATTACACATACAAACTAGAACTAGAATAATTCTGTAAATATACAAAGTTATATATATACAGCCAGGTTCACTTGCATCCAACAAAAATAGCTGAGCCTAGTCAGCCTACTTCACATGAACAATACATGGCTCTTCTAATGTAACAAAAAGGTTGTAAGATGTAAGTCTCCTGTGAAAATCTTAAAGAACTCTACAGAACAACAATAATTTATACATTACCTACCTCCATGGTATGGTAGAAACCCTTTGTTCTCAAAGATGCCTCAACTAGATATATTTTTTTTGTATTAACATGTCCAAAAAATGAGAAAATTACACATAACCAAGAAAATAAAGGATCTCACAAAGACACAAACCATAATTAGTCTTATAAGAATAAATTTATAGATCTTTCAGCAACATATAACTTCATATAAAACCAGAAATTGAATACAACAAGAATCAAGTGAAGTTAGCATCTAATCCTCGAACCCCTTATCAGCAATTCAGCATAAAAATCTCCACTATCCATCATATAATTTTTCACATTAAAAATTCAACATCACACTTCCAGCCCTTTTCTACAAAACTATTACGAAAAATGAATGCAATAACAGAATAAGAACTTAGCTGTTGGTAGGTGGGAAAATACTATCTATTGATGCATCAATACAAGTATGCAACAGTGACAAATGGAAAACAGCCAACTAAGATCATGGTGACTATATGCCTTGATGCACCGTTGATCATAGCAAGATATTCACCAAATTTTAAAAACTAAAACAAAGGATTCAAGCAGCATAACTAAAATCCTAACATTTCAAAAGTTTAGCACCATCTCCAGGAGGCCTTTGGACCAACTGGTTCCTATCAAACAGTACATAGTCATGAAACCCTAGAATCCAAAAACAAAATCTTACAGCACAGAAGCTCTGATTTCTATAGGCAAAATAATTGGCATAAAAAACAACCAACAAACTACGAATTACAGTAATCAATATAATTGTTCAATGTCAAATATATATATATATATATACACACACACACACATATATATATGAGGAGAAAAGGGCGTACTTGCGAAGAGCAGGGGCCATCTTGTTGGTGAGAGTGCCAGCCACAATCATACAATCAGATTGCCTCGGGCTAGGCCTGAAAATGATCCCGAACCTGTCCAAATCATACCTAGCAGCACCAGTATGCATCATCTCAACGGCACAGCAAGCGAGACCGAAGGTCATGGGCCAGATAGATCCACGACGCGCCCAGTTCATCAGATCGTCGACCTTCGAGATCACGAACTCCGCCGTCTTCGATAAGCCTTCGGCGGAGGCCGTCGACGGAGGACCCGGCCGGGAGTAGGGCGCCGGAGAGGAGAATCCTTCCGCCAACGCCGGCTGGGTGGTGTGGATCGATGCCGCGGCGCGTTGGGAAGACGCCAGGAGAGCGAGGCGGTGCGATTGCCTGGCGAGGAGAGCCATCGGAACCCTAACGGAGAGAGAGAAAGAGAGAGAGGGTTTGAGATGGAAGGTATTTTTTTGGGGGAAGAAGGAGAAGAAGAAGAATATGGGCGTGGTTGTTTAGTTGAACCGGGTCGGGTCGGGTCCGGTCAATTTCTTCCAACCGTTTGGAGAGTCGCTAATTTAGGTTATGTTTGGATGGACTAGCTTATAAGCTAGCTGTTGATTGATAAGTTTGCTAGTAGCTGATAAGCTAGCTTATGAACAAATTATGTTTCGCAAAAACTAGCCTATGAGTATGTAAAATGACCACAAAGGGTATCTTTGAATTTAATAATTAATATTAATAAGGGTATAATTGGAAAAAGCTACAAAAAGCTCCTCATAAGCTACTCAAAGTAGCGTTTCAAAAAGCTAGCTTCTGGTACATGTTTGGATGGACTAGCTTATAAGCTAGCTTATTTTTTTCAAACACAGCCTTAATGTTGGGCTTAAAATGATGGATGAAATTGGTGTCTTCGTGTTTAAATGGATATCATAAATCAAAAGTCCTTCCTAATAAATGTTCTTTTTGCAATGCGTAGTTAAAATCAATGTGTATTTTGAGGGTGAGCAAAACTTGATCAAATCTGAAAAGCCGAAAATCCAATCCGAAAACCCTCCAATCTACCTGATCCACATAACTTGAACTAACTCGATCTTCAAAATCCAACTTCTTGACGAGTTACTCGGTTTAAGCAGGGTCTCCGTACCCATCACCTGAAACCCAAATAAAACCATTTATTAATAATTTTTTATAACTTTTTTACGTACTTCTCTAAAGTTTGAACTTTATTTTTATTAGTCTAAGTGTTATTTTAAATTTTAACGTTTGAAATTTGAATTTTGGAGTTTGAATAAATTTTAATCTTTAAGGCCGAGTGCGGGTTGGGTAGCAGCGGGCTCAAGGGGTTGGGGGGGGGTTCCGGTACAACTTCCGGCGGGCTGGCAGGCTGCGGCTTGGGGCGGTGTCTCCACACCGCCTACCCGCTCTCTCCCTCTCTCACATTCTATTTTTTTTCTTTTTTTTATTGTATTGGGTATTTGGTTTGAGAGGGTTCGGGTACTAACAGAGAGGGCTTATTGTGGGCTTATGGAAAAGCTGATGTGGCGTTGATGTGACAGTAGGGTTGGGAGGGATGGGAGGGTTCTGCTACGCATAGCCTAATGATTAATTATGTAAAACGAAAGGTCAAGATTAAATTTATAAACATTATATCTTATATAGGAGTAAAGTTTTCATTTAATTTTTTTTAATTCAAATTTATATGCTATCTTTAAATTTTTGTTGCACACTATTTCTATAATCTACTAATTTGGTGGGAAAAGAAAAGAAAAACATATATTGTTAAAATCCGAACTTAAACCCAATTTAATCCAAATCCAACATGGTCCAAAATGTTTCATACCTGATTTTGATTTTTGGGGACTACATTTCATACCCAAACCCGATCGAAAATCTAATAGCTTGCAACCTATGGTTTTTTATTATATACTTGATTATAGTTTAGTTGATATATAGATTGTAGTTTTTTGTTTTTTGTTGATTTTCATTTAGATTGACTATCAGGTAAAAAAAACACTAAAAATTTCATCAAGGGAAAAATGGTCATTTAATTAGTCTTGTTTGTCCAGTCATGCCCTGTTATATTTTACCAAATTTTGAACAACTGTTCTATTTTGTCCTATTCTGTCATGTCCTGTCTTGTCCTATCATGTTCTGTCTGCACACCAAATGCACCCTAAAGGATATATATTGGGTTTGGAAAGAAAATCATGCCACGAAGGGTCGATAGGACCCGTTAAGAAGCTTTCGGGTGTAGACTGATCTTATTCTTTAGACTTCTTAAGGATTAGACTTTTATGTAAGACGGTGAATAACTTGACTTTTTCTACATGTGAAAACTTGGACATGTAGTGGATTCTAAAAAAAGCAGTGCATGGTGAAAGTTGTTGAGCCTCGATATATTCTAGTTTTAAATCCAAGGACAAGACTTAGGCCAAGAGACTTGGTCACTTGGTTCCAATAAAATCTTATTTTGAAAAATGATATACTATTTGAAGTTGAATAAATAATGGTTTGCATACACATTATTTTTTTAGGGGTGTTTGGGATTGCTTATTTAAGTTGCTTATATTTTTTTTAAAATTTAAAACAACAAATAAGCTAAAATGGGTGAGCTTATGACTTGTTCAAAAAACAAATAAGTAGCTTTAAAAAGGTTAAATCATACTTCCGTATTTGCTTCTCTTGTTCAGCTTATTTTTCCAAATTACACATTTACCCTTATTTTAATATAACTCCGATATCATCTCTTTACTTTTACCCTTCTAGTCATTTTACATAAATAAACAAAAAATTGTCAAGCACAACGACTTATCAACTTATCACGTTTTGATATAATAATAAGCTAATTCAAACACTCTTTATGAAACATCAAAACATGTCTAGCCTAGTGCTAAGGTAACATCATGGGGGCTCAGTGGATGGTATTACTGACTACCTAGGTTCGAACCCCGCAGAGACTGGAGAGCATGTGGCCATATCCAGTTCTTAGGTCTGCCACATTGTGGTACCCTTAATTAGGTGAGTCGTGGTTAACGAAGATTAGTTAGGTGTCCTTGGATCCCGGATACCCTGGGAACGTGTGTGTTTACCTACCGTTCAAAATATACATACATATATAGGGAAAGGTTCAAATGAGAATTGCTAAAAAATGAGAAGTAGAGAAGTGATTTACACCACTCATCCGGTCAATAAAGGCGTCTTTGACCGGTTATGGTGGACGCGATCACGAAGAATTGACGCGATTCATGGGNGAGATCACTTCTCTACTTCTCATTTTTTTAGCACTTCTCATTTGAACCTAATACTATATATATATATATATATAAATGAGTTTATATCTTTATTCTTACAAGTTGCAACAAGGTTGGAGGTCGGCTTTGGTTTCAACAAGAAGTTGTTGCTAAGTATTTTTCCTTTGCATTTTCACAAAATGATGGTTTTAGGAGCCTGTGATCACAAAGATATTACATGTAGTAGTTACATTGCTAATTCACAAAGAAATCTAACATTAGTTGATGTAACATTGCTAATTCACTAGTAAGGACGCATGAGAAATATAATATTTGAACATTTAATCTAATATGGTAAAGTTGTCAATTATGGTCCCATGTAAAGCAGTATTTGGGCAAAGATAAAGTGACCTTTAGAGCTCAAAAAACCGACCAACCCAATCAATCTAATCAATCCAGCCCAAAAATTTGGGAAAAAAAGACTCAATCTGTAATAAACCGACATATAATCGATAAAAAATTAGCACAAACCGAATCTATTAGGTAGAAATTGGGTTAGGCTTATAGTAACCCAACCAACTCGGAAAACTGATGAAAGTTTTAGCAGCTTCTCTAAATTTAATTATGAAATGGAGAAATGTATTAGTACCCTTTTCTATTATCAATAGTACAATGACTATAATACCCCTTGTTTAACTAGACATAATGGAAAAAGTTAATGATTATTACCAGGACTTTACACATGTTGGAATTTGATTGGAGGAATATGAAAGAGATAACACTTCATATTTGCCATGAATTTGAATTTGTGTTAATAATTTTTTTGGTGATGTAGGTTCAAAGTTTGAATATAATGGAGAACTATGGAATGAATATGGCAATGGGCATGGCTAATCAGAATTTGATCATTCCAGATGAAAGCTTCCCAATAACTAACATCCCCATGTTTCCCATAACTCAATTAAACTTGCCTTCAGGGGCGGAACACGATCATCATAGACTCGGGGGCCGGAATATATATTTTAATTTAAGTAGTT
>LUCG01039312.1:299-16232 GCA_001633085.1 Carthamus tinctorius | reverse complement strand
CCCTCCCTTTCCCTCTCTTGTAAATTATATTTAAAATAAAAAAAATGTAAGGGTATGAGGGTATGAAATGTTGGTGGTACTCCGTTTGAAGGTAAGATGGGGGTATGAGGGAAAACTGATATGGCAGTGAAGGTATGAGGTTATGAAGTTTTGTGCTACAGGTTATAAAAACATCTATAACATTTGTGTAAAAACAATTTAAAAAGGTATTTTTAAAATGTATTTGAATGACCCAATTGGATACTTTAAAAGTGTATTTCAATAAGATATTGTCCAAAAAATTATTCAAAAACAATTTCTTTCATGTTCAAACCGGGTTTTGAAGGAAAAAAAAATTGGGAACGGTTCTAGGGACTAGTTACAAAAACAATACGATTATATCTTTTACGAATCTAATTCTTTTAGCTTACGACGTAGTAAGAATACGATGACACTGCCACCCACCATAGCCACACTTGCTAGGTAATATATGTTATAAATCATTTTTTACAATTTTTTTTATATATATTTTAATTTGATTTTTAATAAAAATAGTTATCCCCCTTCTAAACCCCACCAGAGGGTCTTCTTCCCATGACGGTTCCATTCTATCTTCAGAAAGTATCTGAATCCTAACGGCTTTGAAGAAAAACAGCTCATGTGGCCCCCCCAATCTTAATTCCCAGATTACGTGGCAAGCTGTTATTGGCCACAAGAGTGGATCGTACACGTGAACTAGATAACGCCAGTGGGCCCCACGATCGTATCTTACGTGTCAGGACCACGTCATAAAAGGTCGGACACGTCAGACTAAAAAGGCCTAGCAAAAGATAGGATAATTCCTTTCTCCCAGAACTAAAATTCTTAAATCCAGACAAACTGCGCTTCAATGGCTTGTACATGATGCATTAAGCTTCTATAATAGCCTGTGATAGACAGTTTCAACCCTGGAAAATGGAGTAACCATGGATAGATGGATAGATAGATAGCACTTCTCCTCTATCTCAGTCTCTCTTGGCATGTATGATGATGATGATCACTATATGGATTTTTATCTCCCTATCCCTATTTCTAAATCAAGAATCTTGATAGATTTTCTTGAAGCATAATTGCAGGTTTGATTTCTTTGAAATTATATATATAGTATATGTTATAATATGTGGAACCCTTATATTAATCTCCAAAAGAGCTCTTAAGGAGAGAATGGGGGGTTCCAACATACCCTTCAACAGAGGCTAGATGAAGGGCTAGGAGAGGGTTGCAGGGTTCCAACATACCCTCCAACGGAGGCTAGACAAAGGGCTAGGGCCAGGAGAGGGGGGTTGGAGGTCTGGATAGAGAAGGGCTAGGAGAGTAGATTGTCCTGGGCGTGTCAGTCCCTAGAGTGGTAGACCTTGGTTATGATACCATGTTAGAATATGTGGAACCCCTAGATTAATCTCCAAAAGAGCCCATAAGGAGAGAAGGGGGGTTCCAACATACCCTCCAACACAGGCTAGATGAAGGGCCAGGAGAGGGTTGGGGGGGTTCCAACATACCCTCCAACGGAGGCTAGATGAAGGGCTAGGGCCAGGAGAGGGGGGGTTGGAGGTCTGGATAGAGAAGGGCTAGGAGAGTAGATTGTCCTGGGCGTGTCAGTCCCTAGAGTGGTAGACCTTAGTTATGATACCATGTTAGAATATGTGGAACCCCTAGATTAATCTCCAAAAGAGCCCTTAAGGAGAGAAGCGGGGTTCCAACATATATAGTGAAGATTTGGTCCAAGTCTAGCCGATTTGGAACTCTAACAGTATACATATTCCCATAAGTAATAAATTTTCAATTATTTAATTTTCACTTGGGTATCTTTGTGTTGATTCATTTTTGGATTTTGAAAACACACCTGCAACACCTTGTTTTCTGTTCAAGAAATTAATTGCTATGTTTTTGTTTAACTTTTTTCATCTTCTGAATTTGGAACTATGTATATCATGTTTAGTAACGGTTTGGGTGGTTTTCCATTCAGTCATGTATGGATAAAGTTATCTATATGGATATTAATCTGTCTGTATAGATTGAGAAGCTTTTTTGTTTGGAGTGTTTTTTTTATAGACGAAAGGAGTGCGTTTTTAAAATGGAAAGGACATGCTTGGAGGAAACTTGGCTTTCTGCATACAGCTCCTCCTTAGAAGCTTACTGAATAAGCCACTAATGATATCATTAAGCCACTACCAAAAAGTCATGTATAACCGACCACCAAATAAGTTCAATCTCGTTAAGCTCGATCATTAAGCTGCTATTAAACATGTCCTTAATTTCTTTCAATATAAATTCCATTAAATTATAAGAATTAAATTTTGCAACATCGACATCGATCTGTGTTTTAATTCATCTTTGGATTTTTGGAATGTGTTATTTTGAATCTTTAAGTTAAACCAAGTTAAACATGTATCTGTTTTAATTAGATCTTAAAATTGATGACATATTTGACCCAAAAAAGTCAAAGGGGTGCATTTGTTTCAGGTGACTTATGATGGATAGATATTGTGAATTCTGTGTGAATTTAAGATCAGTTGTTTACTGTAAGGCGGATGCAGCGTATCTTTGTCTTTCATGTGACACCAAGGTTCATTCAGCCAACCCTCTCTCGAACCGCCATCATCGGACCCTCATTTGCGAGTCTTGTAGACGTCGCCCAACGTACGTCCGATGTTACGATCATCACAAGTTCATGTGCCGCGGTTGTGACCTCAGCCAACACGATGCAACTTCTTCTCAACATCGAAAAAGAGTCATGAATAGTTATGTTGGCACCCCATCGGCCCGAGATTTAGGGATATTGTGGGGTTTCGATTTGAATCAGTTTCTTGATGACCATAGATTTGGTTCAAATTCAAGTGCCTTTGCAAACACAAGTGTTGTCGGTTTAGAGACCGATGAACATATTAAGGTCCGTGGTACTTTTCTTTTCGGGATGTTACTGAAAAAGAGAGAAAAGTTCATCTAGAAACAGTAAATATTTTGACAATTGGGGAAAACAAAAATAACTATCATGATATTCATTATGAATATTTAGTATTCATGGTTTTCGAAATATCTAGGTTGTCAAAGAAACTTTTCCATACTTCAAAGATTGCAAGATTTTACCTCTTACTATAGATTTTTATCGAAGGGTGTTTTTGTATTTTCACAAATAGTCGAAACAATTCCTTGTGGTTCGATGTTTTTTTTTTGTTGATAGGAAGTTTCAGGCGATATACAAGCGTTCGTTGTTCTTCAACAACTTGTTGATTTGTTAAAGGTTCAAACATCCGATATTGATCATAGTTCATCTGTTATACGTTACCAAGAGCACAAGTTGGAGAGCGATGTTAGTCAGTTTTCTCAACAATTCTTGCTCGGAGGAGGGCATCATCACCACGAGACCGGTTTGGATCCATGTTCGTCGCCATTCACACAAATGGACCACTTAGAGTCTTCGGAAACCGAAGAAACTGGCCTCCAAGGAGACTCCTTTTGGCAATGCAAAAGTCCAATTCCAAGCAGCCAGGTTTTACCTTCTTAATTATGTTTGTTTTAGTCCATTATATTTGCTTTGTTGTGCGTTTGGGAAGTGGACCGGACAGAACAGTACAAAATTAGACAGATCCTCGCGTGGGTGAGATAGGTAAAAGAGCTATAAAAGTCTTCAGGTTTTAATTTGATATGCATGTTTATGCCACTGAGGGGCTAATTGGTTAGTTTTTCATCAAGTCATATATCGATAAAGCTATTTGTGTGGATTGACTTGTCTAGATTGGTAAGATTTTTGCTTGAGAAGTTCTTTTTCCTAGACAAGTTTAGGGAAAAAATTGCCATTCTGGATAAGTTCCACCATAGAAGCTTATTGAATCAGTCACTTTCTATATCATTAAGCCATTACCAAACAGTCATGGATAGCTAACCATATAAGTTGTGATCCCCATTAAGCTTATTAAACTACTAATAAACAGGCCGTTATCTTGTTCTGTTCTGTTCAATCCTATCCTATCAGCTGTCAAATGTTTTTTAAAGGAAAACAAATTATGGGATAAGGCCAAAATGGCATATTGTCTTAGAAGAATGATACAAATCATCAGTTTTCAAATCTATGTGCAGCTTTGGTCCCAAAATATGCAAGATCTTGGTGTATGTGAAGAACCATCTTGTTTGGATGATTTGAACATACCCGATATCGATCTCACATTCAGAAACTTCGAAGAACTCTTCCGAACCGATCAAGAGCCCACAACCGCTGATCCGGTAACCACAAGATATGTAATATTTTTACTAAGGGTTGTTCGTTTTCTTTAAAAAAATATCTCTAGAACCTCTTAAGTCTGAAAATTAAGAGGTTTGTAGACTTAAGACTATTTATTTTATTTTTAAGATATGTCTGAAAACCTCTTATCGTCCTTTGAAATTCTAAGAGGCATCATCCACCTCTTATTTTTCAGATGTAAAATCATGCTTCAAACTTCAAAACTCTTAAAAAACAACGACACCTTACACCGTATTTCATTTTCTAGAAAGGCCCAAAGAAACAACACCAAAAAAGTTTAAATCTTGCGATTATGGTAATTCACTTTCAAATAACCTTTAAATTAACACGCTTAATTAATTCAAGGATGGTATACTTGCACAAACCTTTAGAACATTTTTGCGTAGAGCCTATATTCATTTTTTTGCATTTGGATGTGATAGCATACATCGATGGCCACTTCTGTTACTATATCGGAGTCATCTCCAAAAAAAGCACGTTATGCTTCTCAAATTATGTCATTCTCTCAATCGAGACTCAGTGCTGAAAGCAGTGGTACCATGTGCATTGACAGCGATATTTCACCCTCGTGTGGATCAACCGACCATCATGAATCTGTGACATCGAAGAGAAAGAAGAATGTTGAGATGTATGCAACCATTATAATGTTCATGGACTTCAATTTTGATTTGATTATCTGAACCGTGTTAATTTTTGTTGGATTTTTTGATTTTATTATCAGAAAGGACCCGAAACAAGGCCAATGTGGATACAGAAAGGCACGATCATACACACGAAAACGAACGAAATCCCAAGGTTGGAAGTTCAAAAGCCAAGAATCTGGAACAAGAAGCTGCTGAAAATTCTCACATTTAATTGATTGTTAATTGTTGTAGATTATAGCTACAATTTTTTTTCTTGTTATGATAGATATATTCAGACGTTCCTGACTTGATTGTTTAAAAGAAGTTGAATACCAATTATAAAAAAGATCAGATAAACCAAACAAATCCAGTAAATTTCATATAGAGTAAGGTTCTTAGGATGTATACGGACATTTTTTGAGTAGATATAAGAAGGAATTACTTGGTTTCATTGAGAACTTTGGCCTTGCAATCAATCATGTGGGATTGTGTCTTAATGTGACATTAGATCAAAATTTGGTATCTCCCTTGCTGCTACCAGTAATTTTCTACTGATGAGTCATTCATTTTCCACCAATAAAATCTCTATGTATTTTAAATTTATTTAATCTAATTCATAATATCTCTCTGATGAAAAATATATTCATACGATTAATGGACATAAATAAAACAGGAGAATTTAAGATAAGAAATAATTTTTTTTCCACTTGAAAACCACGTCCATTGACCACAATGAGTCTTTTTTAACCCAACAGGATCGAGATCGCTTAAGAAAAAACATGTCAAAAACGTTAGGCCGCGTAGAGTAGCCAAACCAGCCTAGCAGGACCGATATTCGTCCACCTCTAGGGTCGGCCAAAACGGCCCAATTACCCTGTTTAAAACAACTCGGCTGAAAATTCTTTTCAAAAAATAGGCATTGGTTATATGGTTTTTGGCCAATAGCCCAATATGGCTATTTTTTGGATTTTTAAACATCCATGAGTACAAAAAACATTATCGGTTGTTGGAAAAATTACCGAACTTTCAAACGTAAATAATGCTCTAAATATTACTATAATTTGTGAGTTTGTGTTTTTACCTATTTTCGGTCTTTTACTTTCATATTTGCAACTATTAAATGACATCCGGATCTTGGTGCTTCATCCGTCTTCGGCTTCGATCCCAACCTCATCGATCATGCATACCTTCGTCGAACATCTGAATAACAAATTTTAATAAAATTAACCTTTAAAGTGTATAGAAATTACTTCATTCAAAATACGAAACATAAAAAAAGAATCTAGCTAGGAAAGATAGTCTTTTAAAGAATTTGGTCTAGACCCAGGATAGTTACGAGATCAACTATTACTGACAGTTACAGACCAAGGACTGAGAATAGCTTAACCGTTAATTACCCTCGCATCCCTATCATAAGGTCCAAAACATATTATACATTCAAATTGTAGAACCTAAAAAGCAAAATGTCGCAATTTTTTGAACAATCTAAAGAGTAATAATTATAGTTAACAGTTACTCAAGTTAAGTAAAATATAAGTTATATAATAGAAAATATTTGTTGCTAAAAAGTGATTATTTTACGGGTAAGATAGGGGGTTTTAGTTTAGAAAATGTTGGAATGATGTATGTGTGGGGTTATATTATATACACCAAACAAATGATTTTAGAATTGATGGCAACATATCAATGGGAAGATGAGAGTTTGTTAAGAGTTGTATTAAAGAAGCAAACCTTTGAATTCAAAGTGAGAAATCAACACCTCCAACTAATAAATCATTCAACCAAACTTCTAATTCAAGCATTTTCTTCAAGGGACTAAATTTACGGTTAAAAAATTGATTATCTGAGAAAAAAAAATTAAGCTGAGGAAGGTAAGAAGGGATCTGGATTATTGATCACTTTTAATTTCAGGCATGGGATCATGTGATAAATGATACTTTTGGTGAGAAGTGTAAGAATTATTTTTAAATTGTTGATCGCTTTTAATCAAATACTCTCACATGAATTGCGGCTTATAAAGGAATTGATCCGATGCATCTTATCTTGGTGCATCTCATCCTAATTTATGTCTATTTCCCATCCAACGGTCGATAACCACTTCTCACCATATTTGTCAGTTCTTGCCGGAACCCAACTCTTTAATTTCAATCCCATACCATGAATCGCACTTGGTAAAGAATTAATCCGATGAATCTTGGTGCATCTCAACCTAATGTACATCCAAGGATCCTTCTAACCCTTCTCATGATAACTAGCTACATTGACAACGAGTAACCACGTTGACGAAAAACAAATTCTACTCGTAACAAAATTACATTTTATAACAAATGTTTCTAAAACTATTGCTGACATTCATGGTAAATGTTAAATAAGTACAATAAATCATAGAGGAAAGTTCAAATAAAAACTTCAAAAAACCGAAAAACTATGGAAAAACGGATGGAAAAAATATATAAATTTGGATGTCAAATTTGTTGAAAAAATATGATTGTTATTTTAGTGTAACTTGTTTCATGCGAAGTTTAATCATATTTCCTATTTCGATTTAAAAATAAGGGGTGGGAGATTTTTTAATTTGAAAATCTTGTTGTAACTACTTCTTTAATCACATTCATTGGATCAACGAATCTAATAGTTGATGAGCTTTAACGGATCCATAAATTATTCCTAGTGGATGCACTTTCAAGATAAATTAAAGGTCCCTAAAGTTATCTGATATCTTTTTACCTTAATTCCATCGTTTTGAAGAATTGATTTCAAGGATTTTTAANTTTTTTTTGTTGATTTCAAGAGTTTCTTTAGTGTTTTGGTTAACTTTAGATTTTTTCTAATGATTTCAAGATAGTTTTTTGGTTGGTGAATCCCAAATAAAAAACCATCGGAGGAATCAATGATATAAGATCAAAAAAAATTGATTTTTAACGTTAAAAAAAATGTTTTCTTCACTTTCTAGTAAGAATCTATCCCGCACACAACCAACACGTTGCATCTGCCCTGTTGATGACGTGTTTTTCAAAATTTTATTTATTTGAGATTTTCCTTTTAACTTCTCTCGTAAATCATAACTTGATCAAAGAAAAATATTTAAAATAAGGTTTCAAATTTTATTGTCATTTTGTATTATAATGGATCACCTACTTGGTGTTAGATCAAGAGTAAATATCAACGATAAAAGGTGAAAAATGACTACCTTTATGTATACAAAGCTTATTTTTAAAAGAGTTGGTTCTAACCAATATACTTGTTAATGAGTAAATTTATTTTAATATATGTATTTTATTGATAATGAGTCATAATAATAAGAATTTAAAATTAGCACGAAAACCTCTAAGAATGGTTTAAAATCGTCAAAATATACTCAAGTATAAAAACCTTCATACTTTTACTTAAAAGAAATTTGGATCATGTCTTCCAGTGCTGTAACGGATTGGTTATCGCTCGGGGGGGTTATAGCGTCCTAACCGAGTTCGAGACTTTCCGTGCACATGCCTGGAGACATTTAAGTCGAACTTTTGTCCGGACACCCATCCAAAAGAGAAAAAAAAAATTGGATCATTATTTTACAATGCTTTGACGACTATAGTTGGTATTTTTTTGGATGACAACATAATTATAGTAAGCATATCAATTGTTTATATAGTTTAACAAAATGGAGTAACAATGCGTTGACGATATGACCTAATCTTTTTTTTTGGGTCCAACTATTTAAGATGTTACCTACCCGTCTAACTTATTCAACTTGTCGTCTATAAAATAATAAGCCTCTATTTCAAATTCTCCTACGACGGTATCATGTTGTTCTAAGCTTACATGTAGTTGATCACGTGTTTTGGTCGAGTGTATTGTCTTGGGGTATTCTTATCTAAATCACATTTCAATTAATTCATGACATTATAAATGTGAAAGAAATAAATAACTTGTGATGTGATGATTTCTGGTTATTCGTGGTCGTTAGGGGAATTAGTCGGTACCTGTAAGTTGACTCGCATACATACACTTACAAGTCTTATAGAAAAAAAAAAGAAATTGATAGAAGATATAATTAACATCACCCTTATCTGAGTTAATTAAATGAATGACACTAAATGCATCCCATTTATATCAAAATTGGATTAAATCGTACACTAAAAAAGAAAAAGAAAAATAAGCCTTAGGCCCTCAGTAGCGCAACCCATAAAGCCCATAAAGCCCGAAATGTCACATTAGCGCCACAGCAGCTTTACTCACAAACCCACAATAAGCTCGAAATATAAGTACCACTACCCAGAAGTCCGAATACCCAATATATATATTTCAATAAAAAAAATTAGAGTGAGAGAGGGAGAGAGATAGCAGGCTGAGTGGGTTGCCAAACCCGTTCACAAGCCCGACATACGAAGCCCGCATGGGACGTATTGCTACCCGCTTGAAGCCCGTGAAACCGAAATAGGATCCCGTGGTAACCCCGAAGGTGAACATTAATGTTTGTGAATAGAAAAAATATTATATAAAAATGCATTTTTTTTTGGAACGGCAAGTTAACATACACACATGATCCCGGGGTATCCGGGTTCCCACTTAAGGGTGCCACCCGACTAATCCCTATCAACCATGGTCCAGCCCAATTAAGGGTACCACTATGTGGCAGACCACTGATCTGGATATCGCCTCATGCCCACCACGGGGTTCAAACTCGAGTAGTCAGGGATACCATCCACTGACCCTCCCAAAGATGTTACCTTACTACTGGATTATATAAAAATGCATTAAGCCATACATAGATGAGGTGTGTTAGGTGTATTTATTGGATTTGATTGTTATAAAATCAGAAAAATAAAATTGATTTGACAAGTGGTAGTAGTATGTGTAATGTAAACTTGACATATCCTTCCCGCCAAAATCACATGGTGCAACTACAAGCAGTACTCAATTGGTCCATTAGAAAACCAGCTGGGCAACAACTTTTATGATACAAATTGACCAGAATGCCCCTTTCGATTTGCGATGTTTCGAACCTTTTATGAGGTCAAGTATGGGAATTTTGCAAAATCTCCCTTGGATGCATTCCGTTACACGATAACGGATTTAGATACTTATTAACAACTCCCTTGCAAGAAGCATGTAGTTCGTCCTGCTCCCTTTCTCTCTCTCTCCATCTCTCATGGCTCCTTCTTCTCTCTCTCTCTCTCTCTCTAGATTAATCAACAATTTATCCATCCGATTCGATTCATCAAGCAAGAATTAAGCAACGATTTCACTGTACAATCGCTATTTTAGCTTCAGGTAATCAGCTTACGCGATTTCAGTCTTTATGATTTGAGGTATATGACTATATTCATATGTTCTACGTGTTAATTCTTCGAATCTTAATTGCGGAATTGATATGATCAGGCTGATAACAAATTAACAATGCTAGTAATCGTTAAAGTTTGTTACTAGATCGTGTTTGTGTTGATTTTGTTTTGAAATAATCAATCATGTATGTCTTGATTTAGTTTTGAAATGATCAGTCATGTATGTCTTGATTTAGTTTTGAAATAAGCAATCAAGTTGTAGATCTAGTTTATTGTTGTTCTGCTAGTAGTAGTTCGAGCTCTCAATCATCGATCGTTTTCCGAGTACGTGTGAATCTGTGTGTTTTAGTTCGTATTAGTTTGCTCAGGAGAAAATTCTAAGCATATGATTGAATTTATTCGGTTGTTGTTGATTTTGTTGCTTTTGCAGAGAACAATTTATTGAGAAAATGCAGAATTATACCGATTTTCCTTACGGCGGTGACGCTGACAGTAAGCTGTGGTCTTCGTTCATCGAACAGTCGTCGGACGGCAGCGTCTATGACGATTACGACGCTTCTCTCTACTCCTCCATTTTTCCTACCAGTACTCCACCACATCATCACTTCTCCGTGACTTCAAATGCAACGACACTACCACTACCGCCAATCGTCGTCGACTACAGCCGCAGGCATTCGCTGGATTTTGCGCCGTTTCAAGACCTAATCGACCGACGTAACTGGTGCCTCTCCAACCTCCGTCTCACCGCCAAAGAAGCCGAAGCGCTCCGCCAAGAGAACGTCAACCTTCAAATGGCTAATTCCGAACTGAATAAGCAGCTGTCTCACTTGCAACAACAGGCGGCTTCGGCTTCCACTCTACAGAGCTACGCTAATTCAACTATTTTTCCACCAGTGAACTCCGTGGTCGATTGCTTTGGACGGATGAGGATTGGAGATAAAGGAACGGCGGCGACTGACAAACGGGCGGCCCGTGGAGTGGAGAACGTGGATCCGGTTAAGAAAACAGAGGTGGAGCGGGTTAAATTGCCGAAAAGTATTTCTGTCCGATCCAATGGATACTTGAAGACGGTTCAAGCCGGTGATGGAAGTGCTGGTCGGGCTCGTTCTGTGGATCGGGTAAAAGCTGCTTCTGATACGGTAATACTAACTCCTTGTTTGACCTCCCCAATTTTGCTTGAAATATTGTTTCTGAAGATGACTTCAAGCGTAAGAAACTTTGCTGACGCACTACCAAATATTTGTTTTTTGGTCCTGAATTGACCGTATTGATTTCAATACCCTTATCATAAACCTTTACATCTGAAAGTAAAGTTTTCTTTCTCTCATTAATCACATAACCAATAATTAACTAACAATAGTAGACACGATTGAATAGGTATGGATCTTGACTTTGTGCGATTTTGATTTCGGATTACATATTACATATATTTCTTACAAGACTTTGAAATATTTGGATGAAACGATTCTTCATAATTCAGTCCATTGAACCAATTCTTGAACTTCCATAGCAACATATTTAGCAGCTATACATGACTACTTTAGTCCAAATAGATCATTTAACTAGGCTTGAATCAGTCGAACACCACTACAGCCTCTATATATTAAAGATTAGTCTAATAGAAGTCAAGTAGCATTTTATTGAAATGGTGCCGTCTAATGTGTAGTTTCAAAAGATTTGTTTATTTGTCATCTTTGATGTTTTCTATCTCATACTGTAAGATAAATTACCATGCTTTGATATTGAAATAGGGCTCAATTATACCCAAAAGATAGAATTCCTTAAAATCTCTTTCGGTTAATTGATCTTCCCAATATTAGTCATGCAACTTGTTTGTTCCAAAAATCCTTATTTCAATTTCAACTCATACAGCTATGATGAAGAAAACTTGTCACACTTGTTTATGTATTGTTCCATGGTAACTGTCTAATGCTCTTAAAATATTCTTTATGTACAGCCTGATCCAAGAACCCATTATGTTGTTGATTCATTTATTTCTCTTCATGTGTTTGTGATGTTGCAAAATCAAATAGCAAAGGGTGTATGTACGTGGGAAGAAAGAAGAGGAACCACTGGAACTCCAAGTATACAACCAGGGTATGACCAAGACTGAACTCTGCAACAAATGGCAACAAACTGGTGCCTGCCCTTATGGAGATCACTGTCAATTTGCTCATGGCATTGAGGAGCTTCGCCCGGTCATTCGCCATCCGCGCTACAAAACAGAAGTCTGCCGAATGGTCCTTGCAGGAGACCCATGCCCTTATGGCCACCGCTGTCATTTCCGCCATGCTCTCACCGAGGAGGAGAAACTCATGAGCCGCCACATCAACAGTTGACCATCTCTAGCCGGGTATCTTCGTAACAAAAGTTTCTAAATTCACCGAATCAAATTAGAGATGTTTATATTTCTTAATAAATCCTTTTACAAAGAATAAGAAGATACAAAGGTATTATAAGAAAGACAATTACAAGAAAGTACATAGAATCTGAGATATGCATATCTTGTGGTAAATCACTTTATATGTGTTCATTAATACATCATTTTGTGTTGAAGAGGAACTCTTAGATACGGAAGGAATTTTGAAAGTAAATTTTGTAATATTGGAGTAAGTTGTTAGGGGGTGGGTGTACGTACGTACATGATGGATTTGTTTGGTGGCTTCATTATCTCTGTCCCATGCACTCAAATAAAGATTCTGTATTGATGCCATCTTTTCACTCCAAAATCCTTGCTTCTTTTTAATTATTGTCCAAATGCATCTTGTGTTTTATATGCAATACTACAAGTACATCTATTGAATAATTGAAACACTATACTGTGCTATTAATTGATATCATATTACAAAAGAGAATAAATCTAGTTATGATAGTTGTATCTCATATCCATCCTGATTATTGTAATAAAATATTAGAGTAAATTATGTTTTAATTTCGTCCCTATGTTTGTTGAAAATTTCTATATGTCTTTGTAATTTCTGTTTACATCCCCATGGTTTATAATTCATTACTACTGATTTAAACTTGATTGTTTTCTTCGTCCCTATGGTTTAAAGTTCATTTCTATTTTAGTTCCTAATACTTAAAAGTAGTAATTACACCCAAGGACTAAGATAGAAATAAATTGCAAACTATAGGGACGAAAAACATAATCTACGCTAAAATTATTTCTTATTAGGTTTTCATCTAGTATACGCTTAATTTAAAAACAAACTAGGTTGGAATGAGTAAAATTTTTGATGTAACATAGAAATAGATGTCATGAAAATCTAACCTATTTAAAAACAAACTATTTTTGTTCCACGTACTTTCAGTGTGTTGTAAACCGAAGGTTAGAGGTCATTGTTCAGAGATTAGATTCGTTTTAGATTGCTTTGGTAATTTGGCTTGCTAGATATGCATATGTTCGAGGTGTAATCAACTTCGGTTGCGACTTCAATTTGTGCGGGGTAACCCAAGATTGAGAAGGTGACAAGTTTTGATGTTGAGAAATGGAACAAAGAGGACACCTCAGTGGTAATCAAACTGGTAGTATGTGTTGATGTTGTTGAACTTGGAAGCCGAAATCGTAGAATCACAGGAAACCCAATGACGATTTCAAGTTTTGCTTGGTTTAAGTGCTTTGAATTTTTGAATAAAGAGGTGTCGATGTCATTGATGGTTTGAATGAGAGAAAGAGGTTTGAATGAGAGAAAGAGACAGGAAAAATCGTAGGTTTGCCATTGTGATTTGTTGGAGGCTTATCAAGAGTTGAGGGCAACAAAATTAAGATTTGGAACATTTTGTGACAAAAGGTTTAAATAATTGGATTGGGTTTAAAAAGAGAGGGAAAATGATAAAACGATAAAAGTGCCTTGGACGTAAGGGTCACATGGTGCATTTGACGGTGTCTTGTTGATGGTATAAGGGTAAAGGATTGCTTTTAGAGCCAAATGCATACTCTAGTGACTATTTTTACACTTATTGAAGCACAGTGACCTACCCATAAGTGGAGTTCACTCTAGAAAAGACTATTTTATATGACGGTAAATTAAAATGATCTAATAATACTAACCATGTACCTATGTAATACATTGTAATGAATTTTTCAAAGTAAAACCGAATGCAAATCTACGTTAAAAAAATCAAATTTGTGAAGTATTATGTATTTACGGTTATAAGAACGTGATTATCAGTTGGTTATCAATTAATTTGATGATGTTCAAATTTGGAATTTTAAGAAGTTGTATGTATATGATAATAAATTTAAACTTGAATTTGAAAATATCTTTTATAACACAAATATTTTTATAAATTAATAAAAAAAATAGACAATTTGATTCCTAGATTGTCAAATGAAAATGAAGAGGTATTAGGAACAAATTGGTTGCTTCTTGATGTATCATCAATAGAGGGAATGCTTAACCTACAAGGGTCAAGTTATTTATGATAGTAGCTCATATGTAGAAACTCCAATCATGTTTAGTGTTGGTGAAACTCGATTTGGGACTCGAAGGCTTCCATTAAAAGTAATATTGTGTAAAAAAACTTGTTTTGATTCTTAAGTTGTATCATGTGTATTTTAATAATGACTATTGACTTAGAAAAGTTATGCTTGAATCATGACAATAGCCATCTTAAAAAAACTTAAAACCATTAGTAAACAACAATGATTAGACTTAATGCTTCAATTTGGACTATTATTTTCATCATTGGTTTGATAATTGCATTTGGCTAGACTTGTGGTTAAGAAAATCATCAAAAAACATAAGCCCTACATTTTATCTTGGCTTAGTGTTTCGTTTTTTGTTATGTATCTTGGCATAGTGTCTTGTTTTTGATTCTATGTTTTGTTTTTCTCAGTGGTCGACCACTATATGGATGTTGTAAATGGGGTGGTTTTATTAATAAAGAGTTTATTGTCGTTCAAAAAAAAGTTACCTTATTTTATTGTAAGAATTTATCGTCTATATTAATTAATACTATTTATATTTTTCTAATTATTAATAAAACAAATAATAATAATAAGATAATGTAAATAAAATGTAAGAAACTCCTAACATGTAAGTAGTAGATTAATGTAAATTAGACTAAGAGCTAATGTAAAGATACACTAGAGCTAATGTAAAGATACACTAGAGTATTATTCTTTATAAGGTGTTTGTGGTTATGAGTTCGAGTCCCGTAGTAAACATTAGAGTAGATTTAAGAGTAAGTTAATTGGGTGTGTGTAAGTTGTCGTTAAAAAAAAAACTAAAGTATTATTCTTTATTAGTTTTGACTTTGACTCCATATATTAATTAAAGTATAAATTTAGGAGCCCAAAATTTAGGGATGAGAATCACAAGGGTAGTAGCTTACTAGCAAAAGACTTATGGAGGATGTGGTGAAATATCTCATTTATCTCGGGTTCAAGTACAGGTGTTGACATCTTGTGATCATGCTTAGTCTCAGACGGTCATAATTTAATTTTCAAATTGCAAAGGATTTAGTCTAGTCCAAGCTTAGATGAATCTTTTGAAGAAAAAAAATAGGGATGAGCAAAAACCTAACCGAAACCGAAAAAATGAGAAATTGAAAACCAAAAATCCAAACCGTTCGGTTTCTGTTTTAGTTCCCATCCCGACCGGAAACCAAAGCAAATATATTCAATTTCCCCAAAAACCAAACCGCTTTAAATTATTATTATTATTATATAGTGTTAGGTTCAAATGAGAAGTGCTAAAAAAATGATAAGTAGAGAAGTGATCTCCACCACTATATATGGATGAGTGGTGGAGATCACTTCTCTACTTCTCAT
>LUCG01039236.1:0-10776 GCA_001633085.1 Carthamus tinctorius | reverse complement strand
TTCGGAAGGCCTCTTCGGAAGGCATCATTCGGAAGGCCACTTCGGAAGGCCTCTTCGGAAGGCCACGTTCGGAAGGCCACGTTCGGAAGGCCACTTCGGAAGGCCTCTTCGGAAGGCATCATTCAGAAGGACACTTCGGAAGGCCTCTTCGGAAGGCCACATTTGGAAGGCCTCTTCGGAAGGCCTCTTCTGAAAGCCACTTCTGAAGCCTCTTCTGAAAGTTCTTTCGGAAGACTCCTTCTGAATAAATCTCAGATACTTAGCCAAACTTATCTTTGTTCCACTTCATTGACGAGTTGAGCTGGTATCAATTCTTCTTTGAATAATTGATGTTATTGAGTACCTGAGATGGTAGTTTTACAATAAATAAAATATAGAAGGAGATCGGAGAATATCTTCAAATAAGTGTTCCAACACTTATATTTTAAATCATTGATCATCATCTTCTATGTTTATTGCAATATAAAAGCTTTTGTTAACTTAGATTTACATTCATTGTCCTTTAAATTCTCATTTTCAATTTTATGCACTTTACTATATTTCTTTACATTATTTTGCATTTAATCTCCTTCATGAGTAGATAAATTCCATTAGCTTGGGTATAATATTAAAGATGTGATTCTTAATCAAAGAAAAGTAGGCGACTTTTTGGTAACAATTGGATTTTATCATTCATCTCAAGTCGTTTCCATTGTTAACACTTCTTGACAAATTGATCATCTTAAGAGATGTTAAAGTGTCATGGCCTTGGAAACAAACCATTGATAAACACATCAATTTGAATGATATAAGAAATTGATTTGAGAAAATCACTTTTTGACTAGTACCATTGTTGTTATCATTTTATAAATTGATTGAGTCTCAAAAGTGATCACTAGTTAAGAATTAAAATAAGGTACACTTAGAGGTACGACACTAGTCATATCTACACTTGGATGATATGGGATTTGGTTCAAAAGATCAAATTGTAATAAAGAGATTTATTAATCCATATGTTTTGAGAACTCCATTGAATTGTTGTCTAGTTTGACATCTCACATAGATGTGTGGATTGGAAACTAGTCTATAATAAAGTGGTGACAATCTGAGAGGATTCATTTCAAAACAAATGATAAAGTTGTTTGTTTCCAAAAGCATGTTGTAGCATCCCTGCAACATCAACCTACCAGAATTTGTATTAAGATCCCATCCCGAGTCTTACACCCTTGCTTCTTTCAATTCCTGTTAAAGTTCAAGATAACCAACCAAACCAAAGATATTCTTTAAACTCTCCATCTGAAATCAATTCTTTCATCATACTTTTAAGGACGAATTTTTAAGTTCAATCCCCAAAGACGATATTCGGCTAACTACCATTTTTATTACTTGAAAAGACGAGATGGTTTCAAACAATATACTTGCTTTTTGCTTCCATTTGGTCTAAAGGTGTTTTCTAAGTGTATGCAAAGAAAAATAACTCTTCAAGTTCCTCCATTAAGGGTGAGGGCAAATTAGTCATTTAATATTCCTTGTTTATTTTATCATTTTCTTATACCACAAGGACCAAAATTGTAAACACAAACTCATATCCAACAAACCAATTCAAAACCTTTCTTCTTGCATTTGACCTCCTCTCACAGACAAACACACACACTTATCTTCATCTTCATTATTTTCGTTAATTCATACACTCACAAAACTCATTCTCACAATCAAATTCAACATCAAATCAGTTTCTCAACATCGAAAGCACTGGACATATCAAAATGGATTTTTGCGAGTCTAATTGTTTCACCTCCAAAACCTAAAATCTCAAAATGGGGGTTTTGAACTTCAGATGGTTTCTTTCTCAAAAGATTTCGATTTCAAAGGGTATAGGGTTCTCGACTTAGATCTTGATAAGAAAAGGGTAATGACTTCAAATGCTTTCTTTCTCAAAAGATTTCGATTTCAAAGAGTATAGGGTTCTCGACTCAGATTTTGATAAGAAAAGGGCAACGACTTCAGATGGTTTCTTTCTCAAAAGATTTCGACTTCAGATGGATTCAACCATTTTTGATTTTGATCTGGTGCTTCTTCTTCATCGTACCCTCACTTCTAAAGTCGATTTTTCTCTTTGATCTATTGCTTTCTCCTTCAATGAAGCAAGATTTGGTTTTTGTTCTTGATGGATTTTAGTTATAGATCATGGTTTTAGGTTAATTAGGTTTTGATATTTTTCCATGTTTGATTTAGAATCTGGTTTGGGATTTCTGATTTAAGTTTTAATTTCAGTTTGTATTATAATTTTGGTTGAAATTGTATAAAATTATGATTTATGTTTATATATTCTTGATATTGATGTTCTTAGAGGGTGTTTGGGATTGCTTTTTGAGGTTCAAAAGTGCTTTTGAGCAAAAGTGCTTATTGACTTATAGCGGTAGGAGAATGAGTTTTTAAAAAAGTGTTTGGATTAGCTTATCAACTTTTTGAGAAAAGTTTGTAGCAATAAGTCAATAAGTCACAAATTGTGACTTCTTGAAAACTCCATTTCATCCCTTGTCAAAACGGAGCTTTAAAAGCCCTTTTAGATTACACAAACAAACTTATCAACTTATTGACTTTTTGAAGAAGCCAATAAGTCAATAAGCAGTTTTAAAACTCAATCCCAAACACCCTTAGTGTTTTTGATGGTTGGAGTTTTAAAAGATGAAGATGCATATTGATGTTCTTCATTATAATTAATCTATTGAAGATGCTTTTAGATTAACAAATCACTCTCAAGTTAGAACTCCAGATAACTCTATGTACATCATGTCGATTAAAAATTTTAAAATAAAGAAACAAAATTCAAAAGCTCTATAAAATAAATTACATTCAAATTCAAGAGGTTTTCCATTTTGGACTTTACAATATTGGTCATATTATTAAAATATTTCATGTATTTAATTGAATATTTTTTAAACATTAACTCAACGTATTTTATTGTTGGTAATATAATAATAAAAAATAGTTCTCTTGTAGCAATTATTTTTCGGTAGTTCTAAAAATTTGGAGGATTTTATAATTTATCGTACATTTTTTCAATTTGTAGAGTCTATTGAAGCAAAAATATTGTCCAATATCTCAAATTTCTCCATTTTGCATAATTTGTTGGATGCTCCAACCAAGGTTCAAGGCTTAAGATGTAAAAAAATGTTTAAGATTTAGAAGACGTCCAAAATACCATATAAAACAGAACAGATAACCATCAAAAGACTTTCCCGCTCTTTTAAAGCTGTATAAATTCAAAAAATAAATTCGAAAAAACTGAAATAAATATATTTATTACACTACAAAAAGGTACTTCTAGAGTTCTAGTTATGTAAAAAACATGGATCGAGTGAACACCATCCAGGCCATAGGGAGCCTAAGCGATCAACTCATTGCTATGATCCATAGGGCCAACGATCGTTCCACAAATTTCTTAATTTTTTTACTAGAAGACATTATAGGCATCTAATAGCATTTTAAATAGATTCTCAAAATGTAAAAAGAAAATTCATAATCTTAAAAAAGAAAATATACATTCAACTTCAACATTTTTTTAATTTAGACATTATAACATAAATTATATTATTAAAATATTTTATATATTTAATAAAATATTATATATCTCTTCTAACATTTTTATTTCAATGTTATATTGATGAGTATATAATTAAGAAAACATTTCTCTCTTATGCTAATCGTTTTTAAAGAATACTGTAACACCCTAAAATAATTATTGTAGAGAGATAAATAATTATTGTTGATGGGGTGAGGAATAATAGAGGGCAATGTTATCAAGATTGGGATCCTACTTAGGATCGTTTTCGTCTTTGCAAGATCGGATCATAAGATCCTACTACAAGTCAGTATAAATTTTTATAAGATCCTACTTCAAATTTCGAAAGCCTACATCCATATTTCAACATCCATTAAACCTTAAAACATAACAAAATTGATAAATAATCACTCATATAGATCAATCAATTTAGGAAAAAAAGTACCAAATTGTTAGATGAGTAGAGATATGAAGCAAGATGAAGGGCAACGAGATGAAGGCAACAAGCAGCAAGACGAGTTGGTGTGGTGGTCGGTCGGCGCCGGAGGACGTGGACGGTCGTCGGTCGGTGGGTGAGGGTGTGAGAGGCGGCGACGGCGAGGGTCTGGTCAACTTTTACACGCATTCAGGTGAGTTTTCATGTGATTTCCCTAAGATGTATGGATATGTATACAATGTATTTTAGCATGTATTGTTTGTGATTATACGTGGTATATATGTGAGATAGTATGATATGTATGTTTACGAGTAAATATACATGTGCATGAGTTGATGAAGTTGCATATTTGTATTTATTTAAACGGGTTTACACAATGTTTTGCATGCTATGATTGGAGAAAAGTTTAGATAGTTGCGGGGGCTAGTATATCTGGTGACGACCAGTTGACATATGGCACGACCCAGAAATGAGCTCCAATTAGTGGCATGCCGTGCGACTAAGGGAATGTCATTTAATGTGCCGAGTTACTCATAAGGGTCAATTTTAGGTGATAAGTCACTTGTAGGACTTTGACCGCGAGGTCAAGTTGGCATGGATTATTGATAAGTGTTAATTTGTTACCACTTATTATAACACCTTTTTATCTTTTTAATCTCTGATTTAACCCACTTTTAGTTAATTAGTGTCTTTAATTATATAATTATAAGTTTTTTCTAATTGCGTCTAGTTTAGAATAAAATATTAAGTTTTAGCTTAATTATTGCCAATATTATTATGTTTTACTTATGCTTATTTTCAAAAATAAATTGCACGAGATTTATCAAGATACCGGATTTATAGAGATGAAATTATTAAACTTTTAAAGCACTTGGACCGAATGTGAAGAATGATAGGCTGAATTTCGTTGGACTCCTTGGAAGGCCACCTTTTTTTTATATATAGATTTTGGCCCATGTTCCATGTATTTCTATATAAATATGTATGTGTGCCTAGCCATGGATTTCATACCATTCTTCCCATTTTTGGGAAGAAATCCACCAACTCTTGTTACTTAGCTTACCAAATACTCTCATCTTCCATCCTTTGGGTTAGCTTCCATAGGAAGAATACTTCCATCTCTTGATTTCTTCTTAAAGAAGGATCGAAACTTTGTGTTATCTCGAAGATACTTGGTAGCTACTTTCGATTTCTGTTGGCTCATGTACAAGTTGGAGCTGATGCTAAGTATCGGGTACTAATTACAAGTTATTTTCATCAACTTCTACTCTTTTCTTTTACAAAGTTCCGTTCTGAAACTCTCGTTGGTTGGTTTTACTTTTCGAAAAACACTCTGTTGTAGGCTTATGTTAGAATCCTAAAGTCTTTCGTGGCGTACAGTTATTATCCAAGAGGCCGATTAATGATGAATTTGAGCGAAACATGCATTTCCTTTACAATTACGAACTTTCTTGGCACGCAAGTTTCTAAGTTTTTTTAGTGGTCCGTAATTCCAGTTTTTACATTTATAGTCATTTAATTTATTGCACTTACATTTATGCAATCTATTTTATCGCATTTACGTTTCTGCAGTTTACTTTATCGCATTTACGTTTCTGCTATTTACTTTGTCGCATTTACATTTCTGCAATTTACTTTATCGCATTTACATTTCTGCAATTTACTTTATCGTTAATTAATTTGTGCACTTTTAATTATCACACTTTAATTACAGTCTTTTACTTTTTATTAAAACTTCGGTTCTTGCATGACGAGTTAACTTGGTAATTATAAAGATTTGCATCATTTTACATTTTCCATCCACGTTATTTGTTTTCAAAACTTTTGTAAAAAGAAACCAAGTGATGATGGGCTGACAACCTAGCTTGGGGTGTGAAGTATAGTTGTGATTAAATATGGTAAAATGGTGAAATGTGTCTCTGATATAGCCAAGTTCGTTCATTAATTCAGGTTTTAATATCTCATTGAAGATTACGTCAAATTACTCATTAACAAATTTAGTGTATGAAAATGTGTTAGTTTCTCAGAAGTTACAACTAATATTAATTTTGAGATATACGAAACTAGTGACAAGTTTTGTTGCGTTATTTCAAGTTTTTGATATTTCATGAAAGACTACATGTTAATTAATTGGTGAATAATTAGGCATACGAAAATGTGTTAACTTTTAATAAGTTAGTTAGATATTAAATCTAAAGTATAGGAGACCACTATAATATCGTTTATCGAATTACCCGTTTTTATCCTAACAAAAGCTTTACGCCCTTTGCTTCTTTTTACAACAGATTTTCAGTAGTTGATAATTTCAATATCAAACCAAACAAAATAATTTCTTTCAAAAAACCTCGTTTGAATTTGACTTTTGAGACACCGAACTCTTGAGAAATTGTTCGCACTGTTTCCTTGTGGGATTGATATCCAGTACTTGTACCGTTATTACTTGTTTGAAAAACGACAGTAGACTAAGGTTTATACTTGGACCAAGATCTATTTGTTTTATTTCTTTACACCGGTTTTGGCCACCAGTTATTAAGTGGTCGTGAAAAATAAGTGACAACTACCCAGCTGGGTGATCCAAGAGCTGTGGCCGCAAGGGCCAGTATTTAGGTGACGAGTCACGTTTAGGACTTTGACCGCGAGAGTCAAGTCAACAGGGATTACCTAGCGGGGTGATCCAGGATAAAAAAAATCAAGGTTATGTGTTTTCCTTATATGTTTAGTATGAGTTATGTTGTATTTGATAATGCATGTGATGAGATATGATATGAGCATGTAAACCATGAACTCACTTAACTTTTTAGCTAACTACTAGCATATATCTCAGGAGCTGGTGGTTTGGGTTCGAGCAGAGGAAAGGACAAGGCGTAGAGTATGCCTTGTGTTGCTCAGCAAAGCCAAGTAAATCTGCTAATGTTCAAGTTTGTTTTAGTTGTCTTGTTGAACTATGTTTCAATGTATGGATGTTTTAGTACGTGATTCGGTATGGGATGGATTTACGTGGCAGATTACTTATGTTTATCAAAATTTTTATGTTAAGACTTCCGCTGTGTGATGTTTGTCATCACCTCACCATGACACCGAGTGTGTTAGAGGTGATAGAGTTGAACCTCACCTACGGTGGGGTAAGGAAGGGGTGGTACAAGTACTCTAAATTTCAAGAACGTCTATTCTCTCAGTAATTTTCTCCATTTGAAGAAAGAAGTTTTGAAAACTCTTTTGAAGCAAAAAACTTGCTCAAAATCTCATAAATTTCAATTTTTTCCATTAAAAAAATCCGTTATGGATACACTAGTTGTTTATTTCTAATTAATTAACGTCGTCTAATTCTGTAATTACAGTGAATATCGATTTGGCCGATGGTTAACTACATTTCTATTAACTTTCAAAATACAATATAACTTTTTTATATTTAAAGTTAAATTAAAAAAATGAAAGGGCCTTGGATAATATAATCTTTATTTAACTAATAATGGACAAATTACAGGTTCTATCTCATGAAAATTATAATATTTTATTTTGTATTATTGTATATCAATTAAAAGTACCCCTCTGGGTAAATCAAGTGACTAGTTTTCATCCAAGGTTTACTTTAACATAAAAACAAAACCGATATATCTAAATATTTAGTTGACAATAGTTACTTTCTGATTTAAATAAGTAAAACCCATAACTAAATTTGTAGTTTTTTTTTACATCGACAAACGATAAATATAAGACAGATATGATAAACGAACTGAAATAAGAGGGTGCATGACAATTTTACATGGCTTTCCCAAATTTGAAGAGAAACCCTTTAAAGCCCTTCAATTTCTTTTAAACTTCTTCTAATTATATTTATTGGCCTCACCACGGAAAAGTTGAGTCGTTAGTTTGATCGCTGAACTTTGGAGGAACAAAGACTGATGAAGAAACCTTAAACCTTTTACTCCTTGAGCCAGCGTCGCTAATGTCTGGACTACTAATCCACCCTCCGATCATTTGGTCTCCAAAGTAGCTACCTTCACCAATATCCGAGCCATCTGAATCTAAACCATGATGTATAGTGTTGAAACCGACCAATTCATTGCTACAGTCAGACATACTTGAGCTCTCCCAAGATGAATTATATGTTGTAGCAACATCATGATTTGCCATCGTTTGTGATGGCACAATCACACTAGGTTGCACCACTTTATCGAAGTCGCCACTACTGTTGTTTTGGTATTGGTAGTTTCCCTTGAAGTTGAATATACTTGCGAAAGTGAAATGATCACTCACCCTGCTTTTTGGTGACGACTTATTTTCACTTGTTCGTGCCATGATGCTTTGTAAATTCTTGCTTAGCCTTGCTTTCAACGAAGAAAAGCTAAGCGAACGTCTTGAATCTGATTCAGATAACAAACCAGATACCGAGTTCATTTGACAAGGGTTAGAATTTATCATTGGTGCAAAGTTAGTTCTGGCGTTTTCACCCCTCAAAGCCCGAGCCGCTTCATCATATGCTCGAGCTGCTTCTTCAGGGCTATCATAAGTACCAAGCCATAACCTCACCTTTTGCGAAGAATCTTTAATTTCAGCCACCCATCGTCCTGACGGCCTTTGTCGAACCCCAACAAATTTTCTTATCGCTGGTTTTACTGCTTTCATGGTAGTTGTGACGGTGATTGCAGCAGTAGGAGTGGTATCGACAATGGATGTTGTTGTAGTTTTGGTAGTTTCTGATGGTGCAATGATCATCATTTACTTTCAGAAATAAAAGAAAAAACTATTGTCTTGATTATTGTATTAAAACAAATTTGTTGGTAGGAGAGAAAGTTGTTCCATGGTTGCATGTGGTATGGAACTATATATAATGTTGGCCCAAAGGGTGTTTATACTTTATAATACTATACTATTATAAATATTCCTCCATTATTTTCATCATCCGTTAACCAATATATTTTTATATCCTCTTGCACAAAAACGTTTTGGCTTGGCTCCCAACAACTAGGTATATACCCAAGTAGATTACTCATATATTTATTTTTATATATATATTATTTAATTGAAATATACACTATATATTAAAAATATGTGATTATTTCTTAATATCTATAATAATCTTGTGTAAGCCAAAATAAAAAATAAAAATCCCTTCATATGTCTTACACTGAAATAGAGTATGAAGATATATATCCAAAATTATCTTCAATCTAAGAAATAGAACAATATTTCTTTAAATACCACAAACTTAGAAAATATATAACTATAGGTAAATATCCAGTTAAATTACTTATACATCCTTTGTCATTATTATAGATTATTGATAAATTTCGACTTTTGAGTTTTTGTAGTCATTTATTTTGGTAATGTTAAAGGGTAATATAGACATGTAATTATCAATTAAATGCTTTTACAATTGTACTGCAACAAAATTGAGTTTGTAAGACGTCAAAAATGTCCAAAGCTCATAATAGACTAGTTCATAGGACCAAAAAATTTGGTGTTCATTATCAAAGTGTTACAATAGTTTTATGATGTTTTGGGACATCTTCACAAGTTTTTTACTTTTAAAGTAAAAAGTTTTTTAACCTTTATAGAACACTTTGAAGAAGTGCTTAATAAACACAACCTTTTATAGAATATTTTTTCAGATAATTTACAAAGGTTATCGACTAAACTCATTATGTTCATGGCCAATAAGATTATAATACTATAAAGTTATTGTAACCCTTTAATATATGACTCACAGTTGTTTGATGCTACAAATTTAAATCATATAGAACTGTTTATTAGAACTAAATAATCGATAACAATCATATAGCTTTTGTCAACATGTCTACAAGTTCAAAGAAGATGGCATGCATGCATCTCATGTGGTATTCGGATGGGGTAATATTCTAATTTTAGTGATTCCTTTTATCGGGTTTTGGTTAGTAATTCAGCAGTTGGAAGTGAACGAAGTTCATCTATATTTATACATTGTTCAAAAGTTTCTTGATTACCGTTATTACATCGCTAAGTTCATGCTCTCTTTAAAGATCAAGTTCTGCAAGTTTGTCTCCAGTTAGTCTATTTAAAAGCAATGAAATTTTTTCTTATTGCTATTTTTAAGGATCCAAAATATCAATAGAGGTGCACACAAGCTTGTCTGGATATTGACACTTAACAAAAAAAGTTGTGCAAGTTTATTAGAAGTTGTAGAATGAGTAGGCTACACAAACTGAGTAACTAGTCGAAACGGATCAAATCGGACGGGTTGGCTGGACTTGTCTCAAATTTTTAACTTTACTATTTGTTTGAGGGTTTCTTCATATTTTTTTCTAAAATGAAAGAACCAAAATCTTAATCTCAAAAAAGAAACTAACTTCAACGCCAAGAATTTCTTCATTTTGGAGATTACTGACATTAATCGTATTATTACCCTTTCAATAGATCTAATAAAATATTTCTTTTACCCTGCTAAACAATCACGTTTAGGAAACTTTCCGATTTCAAGAGTTTTATAGGGTGTAACACCCCAAAATTCGGAGTTAACGAAAACCTTCAAAAGAAAGGTTGGTACAGTTATAAACACCAAGGCGTGAGCTTTTCCCCATAAGAAGAACAATATAAAGCCTGTACAATTACATATATGTAATTTAATATATTAACAACAATAACCAACTAAACATCTCATAACCGAAAGATTCCACGAAGGGTTATCATCCTAAAGTCCGGTAGTGGTCCAAAGGACCGGTCCCCATAAGCATCCCTCAATGCTCACCTCGCACATCTACGCCTGCTTGCCACTAGCACCTGAGATACACATCGACACCAAACAAGTGTTAGGCCAAAA
>LUCG01039226.1:0-11222 GCA_001633085.1 Carthamus tinctorius | reverse complement strand
GAGGCCCCGATACCCGATTTTCAGGGGGTCGGGTATTTCGGGTTTCGGGGTTTTCGGGGCACCAGAAATTTTTTTGACTTCTTTTTCCTTGTATCAAATTTCAATTTCAAAGTCAAATTTTTTTGGATGTTGGACAATTGGGATAAGAAGAGTTTGGTGATAAATTTAAAAAAAGATTGAAACTATAAGGGTTGATTTGGAAATATATAAAATATAAAAAAAAATTTAAAAATCAAAAATTGGGTTTTCGGACGGGTTTTTCGGGTTTCGGAGCACGACTTTTCGCACCCTACCCGACCCCGACCCCAACCAATCCTCGGGGATTTCGGTTTTCGGGGAATTCGGGGTCGGGTTTTTTGGGGGTTGGGTTTTTCGGGTTTTTTTCGGGTCGGGTCGGATTTTCGGAAATCGGTTTTTTGCTCACCCTTAATTTGGACCCATCTTCTGTATGTACCATAAAATTTCAAGCAATTACATCTATAAAATATAATTAATACATTATGAGTTACCCTTTGCTAATATATTTTTGACTCAAGCCATATCATCATATATGAAGATAGATAAGAAAACTCTAACCAAAAACACATTTTTGCTACTTGACTTGAAAAAGAAGCACCTAAAGAATACCATTTATTTATTACAAGTTGTGAAAAACTAGTAGAAAGAAATTACAGTAGCAGTAACAGAATTATGAGTCAAACATCGGCAAAGTACTTCTCTTCGGCATCATCATTAGCTTCCCTCATCCAGTGATCATCCAATGTTTCATCTTCATCTATACTCGAGTAATTAAAATGATGATGATCTTCACCCGATAGAAACTTCTGTTGCATCACAAGCGTAAATTGGTCCATTCGATCTGCCATCTCTTCAGCTGATAGGCTCGTTGTACCCTCCTCCTCGTTGCCTAAACTACCCTTGTCATCATCTCGCAGGACCTAAAGCCACAAACCATGTCAACAAGAATCAACATCACATGCATACAAAATAATTTTGTATCTAAACATTATACTTACTTCTAGGTGACATTTAAGGTCATTCAATTAAAGTTCAGATGATATTTCACCCAACAAGGATGATGAACAAGATATGAACCTTCTGGCATAGCTATGCTAAGAATTATAACATTACAAACTGCCCATAACATTATAAAATTATCATAGGATGGAATTTTTTTTGCTAAAGATAACCTGCCAAAAACTCCAGTTTTAGATCAATGTCTGCAAATACACCCAATATTAAGATTCCACAAATTTTATTCTAAATTACTCTGTGAATCCATAGGTTTTCTTGATGTTTATTTTTCATTTGAACATCTGATATTTTAGAGCAAGTCATAGGATGAAATACACCTCTGAGCCATCGCATAGTAAGCAATAACAACTTCAAATGAGCTCCCCCAAAAGTTATTAGGAACTGTGCATATAACAAATTCTAGCATGGTTTTATCCTCTAGAACATGCATTCATTTATTTATGATATGGGAAATAACTAATTTTTCCATTGTGCAAGTCACTAATATGATAGTCCATTTGATAAATTTTCGAGATTATCGTATTTTTAACAAACCCAGCAAAAAGAAAGAAAAAAAATTAAAAGCTGCACCAGATATTTCAGTGAACATAAGGCGAAGAATTACCTGCTGTTGATGCATCCTTGTATGAATACTGTTATCACCATCATTACCTTCTTCCGTTTCATCTTCATCTTCATCTTCCTCTTCCTCCTCCTCTTCTTCTTCTTCCTCCTGTTGTTCTTCTTGCACTCTCTCATTCCCCACCCAATCCCTCTCGTCAACACCCAACCTCTGCTGCTCCCTCCTAATCTTCTCCACCAAAACTGATTCCTCCGCCCTCCTCAACAACGTTTCAGACCACCGCTCCCCAGGCCTAGCCATGCGTCTCCCACTCTGATCTTGAAACTTCCCCAAAAACTCATGGTGCAAGTAGGGTTCTCTATCCCTCATCGCGTCCTCTGAGAAGAATTTCCCATCAAACATCAACTTATCCATGTATGCACGCCTCCGGTTCTTAACCTTTGCGGACCTCAACTTCAAATCCTCGGATGTTGGACTAATCAAACTACGTAGATGATTTAGATGCCAGTTGATTTCATAATTGTCTCTTAATACATCAAATTCCTTAAGCTCCTCCAATGTTAGTAGCGACCCGTAGCGCTCTGAATATGCATCAACACAAGTCAATGTAAAGATACAACAGTTAATCAATTTGAAAATAAAGTACTCAAGCACATAGGTCGAACAACCAACTTCACATATGAATGAAAACAAAGTCAGATGAATTCAGCATTAGCAAGTCAAGGAAACAACAATCCACTGGTTTTTACGAGTAAATTTGATACGAGAACAAGATTGATAGATACCCTTAGAACAATACAGAACCAAACTAACTTTAGGTGCCTTACAAATGAATCCAAAGTGCCATATCAACATTGAAAAGAATAAGGATAAAACCTACTCCTAGGGCATTCGTTGCTTTATTTAAATCCCGCCAAACATGAGATCTCAAGGTCTTGTTGGACATCAATGGGTGACTTTATTTGCAACATTAAGAGAAAGAAAGAAGCCAACTAGTCATGAAATTCAAAATACTGCCATAGATTTCAATAGCTTTCTAGCTCCAAATTACTGAATATCCAATCCAGTTACTAAAACTTTTCTTTGAAAACCTAATTCCCTAACCAAAAAGTATGAAGTTTTAATTTAATAAATACTAGTTCATTTGGCAGGCTATCTGCATCAAATTGTGGCAGAACAACAAAGGGCAATTGGTGATTGCCAATAGCAATATGAAACACAGATATCAAGTAAAACAAACTTGAGATTGTTGTGAGCGAATCGTTAAAGCTAAGAATCGATAATTCAATCAATCATAATAGAGTAAATGATCATGGAATACCGAAATAGAAGAAACTCAAAATTGAAATTGAAACTGAAATTGATTTACCTAAGAAAACAGGGATGTCGCGAGAGTATAGGTCTTGGAGGATGGATTTACGTTGTGGAGGAAGGAGGGCGGAGGATTGTTGAGCCCTAGGAAAGTAGAGGTTCTCAAGATGAGACAATCTCTCAATAATGGAATCCATGGAAAGCGTATCCATGGCGTCGGTGCTGCTGCTGCTAGTGGTAGTAGTCGTCGTCGTCTCCGGCGTAGAGGCACCCATCTCCTCCATCATCAGCTGCAATCAAACCTTGCTCCGCCCTAAGAAGATATTCAACAAGTCGGTTTGTTATGTTTGGAGATTTCTTTTGGTCAGGTCAACAAAATCAGCCTAAGAGGGTGTTTGGGATTGATTCAAGAGGGTGTTTGGGATTGATTTTCGAGGTTCAAAAATGTTTTTGGTCAAAAGTGCTTATTTGACTTATGGTGGTAGAAAAAAGAGTTTTTAAAAAAGTGTTTGGTTTAGCTTATCAACATTTGAGAAGGGTTTGTGTTAATAAGTCAATAAGTTGTGGTGTTTGGGTTAACTTATCAACTTTTTGAAAAGAGTTTGTGTTAATAAATCAATAAGTCAGGTAGGAGTTACTTTCCAAAAACTCCATTTCATGCATTCTCAAAATGAAGTTTTAAAAGTGCTTTTACATTACCCAAACATGTTTATTAACTTATTGACTTCTTCGAAAAGCCAAGAAGTCAATAAGGAGTTTCAAAACTCAATCCCAAACAAACACATATGCGGTTTTTAAACATTTACAACTTTAATTTTATTCTATTTTACTTTACAGCGCAACCCACAAGCCCGAATTACCACATCGGTGTCACATTATATTTGCCCACAAGCCCGAATTTTATAAAGGAGGGTGGTGAGAGAGAGAGAGAGACGAGCGGGTAGCCACATGTTGCTAACCCCGTGGCCAAGCCCGCATGGCATGCCTGCTACCATGAGTAGCACTACCCAACCGAGCCCACAAGCCATGCCCGTGGCCAATCCTGCATGGGCTACTAAGGGCCTTATAGGGTACTTTACCTTACGAAAATCTTATTCATTAAGAGTGACGACAAGAATCGAGTGTTTGTGTGTGTGTGTGTGCGCGCTTACCGGGTAAATCGTTATATACGATGTCGTTTTGATGGATTAAAAAAGTTACTCAAGAAGGTGGATGAGAGTGTTGTTGTCGCTTAGTGCTTACCAGGTAAATTGTTAGCATTTTTAATGAGTAAGATACATTTATCATTGACCAAGAGACCTTATATGGTAAACCAATAAAGATGTTTGAGGGTTTGATAAATGGCATGTTTAACCGACAAATATGCGCTGATTGGTTGGTTTCTCACCAAATCATATATGGATAAAATTGTCTATGTAGATTAATGTTGTATGTATCACCAAGAAAGTTTTTTAGAGAGGTTTCTTTAAATAAATAAACGAAGCATGTTCTTTATCTAGGCATAGCAAATTTCGAAAAAGAATGTCTTCGTGCATAGAACTTCCCCTTAGAAGCTTATTCAATGAAAAAGTCATACGTAACATGATCAAATAAGTTAACCCCAATAGGGCAGCCTACTGGTTAAGGCTTGGTGTTGGCGAAAAAACCACCCAAGTTCAAATCCAGGGGTGAGCAACCAGGGGCCACTGAGTATTAATCTCAGGGGAGCATGCTTTAGCTCTCGGTAAAAATTACCAAGGATGTAGCCTGGGCAAACCCAAGTGAACCTTATAAAAAAAAACATGATCAAATAAGTTGGAAGTCTCGTTAAGCTAATTTAGCTACTACAAACAGGTCTGGTCTGTCCACCTAGTTTGCTCCCTTAATCATGCATCTCCAATCCAAATATCTTCTCTTCAATGTTACATTTCAGGGATTATCTTATGCTTTCTAAAAATACCATAGAACAAAAACAAAAAGAAGCAGCCAACTCAAAATGATGTTTATTGTCAATCCAAAATATTACTTGCCATAAACCCTAAAAAGAAACAAAAGTTAGATGGTTACAAGTACATAAATAACACAATAATTCAGATTTCCATGAGCAGCTATTCATCTCTATATGTATATATATTATATCATCATCATCATTGTCATGTAGCAGCAGCAGCATCTGATAATATATCCAAAAAGACCCCATCTTTGGCTTTCTTTCAATCTCTAGTTCTTTTTCCCACAACAAAAATAGCTCCTAGGATTTGGTCATGAAAAGAGACCATCATCATAGTTGCTCAACATGATCAGTTATTTCTTGAGGACAAGATTGTGCTGTTAGAAGCTCCAAACGCGTGAACGGTGCAGCAAATTGCAATATATAGTCTTCATCTGTCATCATCATCATCATCGTCCCAAACAATTAATATTTCGTTTCAATACCCTAGAACTCGTAACAAATTGATAATCTTTCTATAAACGAAATCTTACTCTCTTTGACGGTGCCATAAAGCCAACACAAAACCTCATCAGCAAACGCCAAACAGACGCCTCCCTGTCCATCCATCCACCCATCCATCCATATGTAATTCAAGAAACCTATTTAATTCAACAAAAGATATGGGAGTGGTTTGAAGGCTTACCTGCCAATAATTTTTCATTTTTACCCGATGAGTGATATCTTTCGTTCTTAATCTCTCTGTACGCACAAGCCGCCCAGCATCATCCCTACAGAAACATCATCAATCAAATCTTGCATCAAATTTACGCATGCACTATTTTAAATCTTTTTTTTTATATTTAATGAAACGTACCTATAACCAATGACGATAAACGGGACACCAGCAAGAAAAGACTGAATCTGTAACGTAATAAATACAATCAAACACTTAACTCATGCTGATAATATGTTAAATGTTCACACAAAAAGAAATGTACGTATAGAATGTAAAAAGCTAGAAAGACGATAATACCCAAAACTTGAGCAATTTCTCCCTCTCGAATCTTTCCTCAGTATGGTAATCCAACTGCAACAAACATATAAAAAAGAGTGAATAATACTCTGCAATGGGAAAAGGGTATAGTTGAATACTTGAAAGCAGGTCACCAACCTCACGGCTAGTTTTTAGTTCGACATAAAATCTCCTTCCATCATCGGTGGAATCACAGCAGTCCATTTCAGCGCCCATTAAAATCCGATGTGCACCTAATTTGGTTTTAACTACAGAACAGTATTCAATGTTGGCATCAACATGATGTATCCCTTCTCCATCGTCCCGTGTTGGATCTTCAGTAGCAAGCGTCTCAAAACAATACCCCCAATAACACCTAATCCGATTAACACATAAGTGCCCACAATAACTAAAAGACTAAAAAGCCCATATTTTTTTGAACATAGAGCAAAGTTCTAAAATTCCCAGGAAAGATTTATAGTACCTCCGACGATCCATCTCACTTTTTGGTCTTTCAGGCAGTTTATGCACATCAAGATACACGACGCCTTTCCTTTTATGCACCCCCATTTCCCAAGGCTCGTGCCTCATATAAGCAGTGGCCAATATCTGCCAATGAAAGCAAACGTTTACATATTACCAATTGAATGCACAAAAAGGTTCCTTTTTGTAAAAAGTTTTCTGGGGCCATTTTGAACATGATACGAGAAAGCAAGAAGTTACCTTATTGAGGTTGTTTCGATAAGTCTGTTAACCGACATGGAAAAGAAGAGAGAAATAAACAAATAAGTAAAGAATCTGAAGCATAATGTGAGGCTGATAAAATAATAATGCAAACAACCCTCACCACAAAATGCATATTCTGTAACGGAATATTTTTGTTTCGTATGCAAGCAAGAAGATCTCCAAAGCCCTCGGAGCCCAAATCTAGTGAGAGAAAAAAAAGAGATGATGACTAAATACATTAATACATGTACATTAAAACCTGAAAGATTTTATCTTTTTAAGCATATAATATTTATATACTGCATAGAGACTATTTTGTGCACAAAAAAGCTGCTATTTACTTTCTACAAAGATTGGGAGTACCTTTCTTCTCAATAAAAGTATCAAAACCTTGGTTCAAATCAGCTCCGATATCTTCAGTAATAAGACGCTTGAAAAGCCGCTGACAACACGAAAAGAAACGTAAAGCATGTGAGTTTAAAAGCTACACTCCATTGCAGGTAATAAAAAAACACTTTCTTTATTGAGATCAAACAAACAGTCGGCAAAATAAACTTTATAACTGGATGCTTTAAAATGTTAACACAATAGTTTGAGTTTGTTTATATTTACACTGTTTATTCCAGTCGTAAAACTTTTATCATAACAAATTAAGGGTCAAAAACTAGCCATATGACCTTTAAGTAAAGGATTAAGATAGAAAGTCTAACGAAACGAAAACAAGACTCACCAAACTGCTATCATCAAAGTACACTTCTCCGCCTTCCACACGGCTATAGCAACCAAGTTCAGTCGGCTACTTGACAGTTGACGCCATCCAAAAATATCAAATACGTTAGGACATAAAAACCCCTTAAAGTGGAACACAAAAAGATTGAAAAACTGAACTTCTCTTTACCTCTTGAAATGCTATGCACTTCCTTGACAACGTTTCTTCACTCTTAGAAAACTTGAGTTCAGAAACAAAACGTTCATCGTTACGAGGAGCATAGAACTTAGACCCATAACCGTAATTTTGCCTCTGTGGAAATGGTCCAGGCCGAGGAAGGATGCCGGCTCCTCCTCTGTCATTTTGCCAACGGCCACGACCAAAACCTCCTCTCCCCGGGGTGTTTGTATTACGTGCTGGGGGTTGCGGTAAAACTGAAAAACAAAATGGTTTAGAAATAAGCATGACATCAATTAATATATGGAAAATCAATATACATTTCTAGTAATTATAGAATCTTGAAATCATAAGAATGAAAATAGCAACATTTACTAAAATGCATATATTTTACCTTCATCCCATTGGGTGTTAATCAATAAATTCAACCAAATTATCTACATATTTGTAGTAAACTAAACATCAAAAGAATCCATAAACATAGCCAACATACTATATCTTCAAGTAATTTTCCTACCAATCAATAAAGGTAATTGTAACTGTAGTATCTACCCTAATTGAACAAAGGTCACGCCTGCATACATCGCACCCCAACCCTACTTCCAAGTGGGATTTACCAGGTGCATTTGGTTTGTTTGTCAATGCAGTGATCTACTAATTCATGATAACTACTCCCAAGCAAGATTGCGTAAATTTGGCAATCATTTAACTCCAACTCACTCTCACAACATCCTATAACTCCTCTCACAAAAAAAACTCAACCTAACCGTTTATCCTTCCTTCCACGATCATCTATTTCTTTCTCCCAAAAGTCTCTTTAATCTCTTTCCTCATGTGGAACGCCAATAAAATGTCAAACAAATTGCCACTCATTCCCCCTCACAACGGCATTAAATGCACCCGTAACCACAATCGAATTTATATGCAATCTTACCCCAAATGCAATAAAACTTCCAAATGCAAACAACAAATTGTAGCAAGTAAAACATTACCAAATATCCACCTATACCCAAATACCCAATCAAGAATGTTTCAAAAGCCATACATACACATACAACAAACCAAAAGATAATAAATCAGAAATAGGTTTTAGAGTACATAACACACATGTAGCTCTTCAGTTCAGAAGCCCAAAACCAAAAGATTCACAAAATCATCAAGACTATAACACTTCCCATGAAAGAAAACCACAAAAATAAAACTTTTTAATCCCAAATCAAATAGAGCCCTAAAAAAGTATATTAGATGCATTAGTAGTGATTATAATGAGAACCCCATAAATAGCTTTACACTTATAATTCCATCACCAACAAAAAAAAAAAACACAGCAGGGTGACAACAATTCAGCTCAAAAAACAACAAAATCAATCATTCTTTCCTTTTCTTGCGTACAAATCATGCTAATTCAGCATCAAAATAGCAAATAAAGAATAACTTAAATCAGCTAAACAAAAACAACCCATGAATCAAAAACACATAAAAATGAAACCTTTCTTCAAAATATTTATAAAAAGATAAAAAATTGATTACCAGGGACAGGAAAAGGGCTAGCAATTTGGGTTTTAACATATTCTTCATTATCAGACCCAAACAAATCTTTATCCTCTTCAACAACATTATAATCATCATCATAACCATACTGCTGATTATAATAGCTTGACCTAACTTCACCATTATCCTCATCTTCTTCCTCCACCGCTTCTTCACCACCGCCGCCACCACCACCACTGACGGAACCACCACCACCACCACCACCACCGCTGCTGTCACTGGCACTGCCACCTCCTCCGCTGCTGCTCCGATTGGACGACGAATACGAAGAGGACGAAGAAGACGACGAGGATGAAGCGGAGGATGAAGATTGCTGGCCGCTGTCCTCTTCCTTCTTATGGGTCTCTTCGTTTTCGAATTCTAAATCACCGAACAAGTCCACCTCTTGCTCCGATGAATCCATGGAAGAAGAAGAAGAAGAAGAATTCAAGATTCTTGTGGGGGTTGTTGGATCTTTGATTGCTGTGAATTTTTGATTTTGAGAGAAAGATTCTTATGAGAGAGAGAAAGGGGGAAAAAGAAAGAAAAAAATTTGGGTGTGATTTTGGTGGATTTGCAACTTAACTTGTTTAAGAACAACAACTGATGAACAACAACAAGAGTCATGTTTTGGTCACGTGATTTGCACGTGTGATGTGTTATTGGGCCATTTGTTTTCTTCTATGATGATGTTAAGTTATAAGCCCAATGAATAGAAAAGGACTTTATGAAGATAAAAAGACCAAAAAAAATTTGACTTTATTGAAAAATATTTTTTTTTATGGACGGCAAGTTAACACATACACGTTTTAGCGGTATCGGGCCTTCATTTGGCAATCCTATTAATTCGCTGCGACCCGGCTCAACATATGGCTGAACCTGACCGGCAGGGAAGTGGATCCCATAGACTGGATCCTCCCATATCGGTCCCGAACCCGGCCCAAAGGACCAGATCCAAAGTCTGGATATCTCAGAAATGTCATCCGTGGGATTCGAACCCTGGTAGTGTGGCTTTCACCCCACACCCCCAGGGATGTTACCTATCCAACTGAGCTAACACCCTTTGATTTTATTGAAAAATATTTAGTTGATGATTTTTTTAATAGGTTACTATAAGTGAAATTACTTAAGATAACGGTTATGTTTAGCAAAGTAGTTGATAAGTTAATTTATAACTGATAAGGTAACCGATGCATAAGTTGCGTTTGGCAAAAACTAGCTGATAGGGTAGCTTATGAATGTAAAATAACAAAGGATGACATGGTTAAAAATCGGTAGCGTAAAAAGTAGCAAGGGTATGTGTGGAATAAAAAAAATAATAAATCATATAAGTTACCAAAACACTAGTGAGGGTAGCTTTTCAATAAGCTAGCTTATGATTAACTTATAAGTTAGCTTATGGTCCATCCAAACATGTACCTGACTTATAAGCTGATTTGTAAGTTAGCTTATAAGCTTCTTTATTTTTACCAAACGATGCTAAATTATGTTGAAAAATTTTTATTTAATTTATTTCTTATAAATACTTATATTTTTCTATTTATGGAAAATAATTAAATATCATTTTTCTTTTTTAAATAAATTTATTAGAATATCTCAACCAACTATATTAAAACAGGAATTTTGGTGGTTTTAGATAAGTTTTTTAATTTAACATATATGGTATAATGTATATTAAAATAAAGAAAATAAGATTGAGAGAATAAAAATCTTTAAATTTGAAGAATCATTAAACACAATATTCAAGAGGTAGATATTTTAAAATGGGGATTTTGGAGGTTTTTTGGTTTAAAAGTATATCCAAAATGAAGAAATTAGGAGGAGATGATGAAATTCTCTAGATATGAAGAGCTCTTAAAAAGTAATTGTTTATGAAAGAGAAATGATAAGCTGCTTTCCTATAAGATAAATAATTTCTTCATATATTTTGTTATAATTTTGTTAAAAATAAAAAAAAAACTTCAAGTTAGCCTCGTTTCTGAATGTATTGTTAAAACCCGGTTTAATTAGTAGTTAACTAATTGATAAATATATTTCAAACAAGTTTTTAATAAGCTAAAATGTATTTTTTTTAATGTTTTTTTTCCATTTATTTTTTTTATCATGTTTTCTATATCATCTGATTAAGACACACTTTTGGCAATTATAATATGTTAGATATTGCATGTCAAATTCTTTTGAATACATTATACACATGTCATTTGAAAGTTGACTACTACACCATGACAATGAGAAGGTGTTTCCCAAT
>LUCG01039207.1:0-12077 GCA_001633085.1 Carthamus tinctorius | reverse complement strand
GCGCTCTCGGCTGTCCTCACGTTCACAACCAAAAAGTGGTTCACATTTGAACCCACCCCTCCCTCTATATATATATATATAAGATTTTTATATGGAAACCTTGATCCACTATCATTTTGGTGCTACAATGGTGAAGATGTAAGCAAATTAAAGAAAATAGTTAATGTTCCAAGAGTAAGCCCAAATATTTAATATTGTAATTTTTAATGGGTTTGGCTTCTTCAATCATTTAAGCGTTGCTGAACAAAAATGACAGATCAAAAAATTGGTTTGTCGTATCTTTTTTTTTTTATANGGTTTGCTCAGGCTACATCCTTGGTAATTTTTACCGAGAGCTAAAGCATGCTTCCCTGGGATTAATACTCAGTGGCCCTTGGTTGCTCACCCCCAAATTCGAACTTGGGTGGGTTTTTCCCCAACACCAAGTCTTAACCAGTAGGCTACCCCATTAGGGTTTGGTTTGTCGTCTCTTGTGCTCTCCTAATTGTAAGATCGATCACGCTTTCACATAAAGAAAACAAATTAAATGACTTCTCTCTACTGGAAGAAGGAGCACCCGACTCTCCCTGTTAATTCTATAAAGGTCGAATATCATTAATGAAATTGTATGATATATCGCTATTTTCACTGCTAAATAAAAAAACTTTTACCTATGGAATTTTTCGTGGGAAATCGATTGCTGAAATAGTGATTCGTTAGAAAACCGCCACAAAGTTGATGAGTAAATAGAAAAAATAAGGGTTTTGTTCTCTAAATTGCTCCAACAGTTTCTCTATATGGTTCTCTAAAATAGAGAAAACAAGAAAAAACTTCAAATTGAGAATTCTCTAAAATTTTATCAATGGAGAGAGAAATTACCTTTTTATTCATTTCCACCAACGAGGTTAAATGACTTAAATCAATTATTACTTTATATAAATTCTTTTTAAAAAATGTATTGGAAAGATAATTTTATAAGAATATTTTAATAATATAATAGAAGTTAAAATCTCTAAGATAGAGAATTTGTTGGGGTTAAAATATAAACCTTTTAGAGATTTTAAGTTTTGAATCCCTATTTTAGAAAATTTATAGAGAAGTTGTTGGAGATGCTCTTATCCATCTTCTGATATATATGAAACGAACTATATTTGTAACACATATGAAAAATACATCCTGAGTCGAGAACCCACTCTTCTGTTGGCTTAAACTCACCAATTGGAAATAACCATGACTTCAAAATCACCAACTTGATCAAGCCCATGCTGGAATAGAACCGGAGAAACATATATAGAGATATTTTTCATAAAGTTAATACTGGGTTTAATGGTTGGTTTCTTGCTTTTTAAATGAAAGGTCTCGTGTTCGAGTTCTGTTATTTTAAATTTTTTAGAAACATAATGAATATAATATTAAAAGTTAAAAAACTAGATAAACGACTCTAACTTGATTTGAACCCAAGACCTCAATTTTGAAAAGTAAAGAATTAACCACCTAAACCAAGGGAAGGTTATATATATTTTTATTGCAGTTTTAAAATATATATGGTGTCACACAACAAATTCGTACGATGACACTTTTCACAACCCTGTATTTTTTACACTGCGACGGAGGAACGATACGATGACACGTGCCACCATGAACACTTCATTAGGTCCGTCCCTGCCTCCATGCTCTAACTATATCGTCCTAGATTCCCTTTGGTGACAATTTTTCAAGTCATTGTTATCATAAATGTGTAATGTTAATATGCCACTTTAATAATAGTGTAACGTCACATGAAGAAATAATATTCATTTTCCAAGATTCTTTTTTAATACTAGTTTATCGAAAATGTCATAATCTATTTATTTTATCAACCTTATTAATTGATATAACAATATTACTTAACAAATAGCTGTGTTTGACAAAAATAAGCTAGCTGATAAGCTAGCTTATAAGCTATTCCATCCAAACATGTACCAGAAACTAGCTTATAAGCTAGCTTTTTGAAACGCTACTTTAATTTGAGTAGCTTTTTCCAATTATACTTTTATAAATATTAATTATTAAATTCAAATATACCCTTTTTGGTCATTTTACATACTCATAAGCTAGTTTTTGCCAAACATCATTTGTTCATAAGCTAGCTTATCAGCTACTACCTAGCTTATCAATCAATGGCTAGCTTATCAGCTATCAGCTACCAGCTAGCTTATCAGCTAGTTTGCCAAACATAGCCTAAGACTTTTTTAGGTGTTTCCATGGCTTCACACATATATTTCAAAAATGAAAATCCATTACAAAAATGATATATTGTTTGGACAAAATAAAAAATAAAAGTTTTTCAATGTCATTACAAGTAAACTAATCGGATTCCATCAAATACCAAAATACCCCTTGAGTTTTATACGCCCTTTTTTACGTATAAACATTCTTACAAGTGTTAAAGTGTACATAAACCTATGATCAAAATACATTTCACGACACGTAAACCACCAACACATAAATTTCGCATTTTTACATAGTCACAAATTTCCTATTCTGGTGTCATGCTAAAAACCAAATCAACTTCCCGACAATGCATCCTATATGACCATTTTTCATGCTATCCAGGACTCTCTCCCTCTTTCTCTCACTCAAATTCGCTCTTTCAAATTATCGGTACTAATGATTTATGTTAGAGAAAAAAATATGAAGGTGGTGGTGGAGATCTTGACGGGAAAACTCTTCTACGTCCAAATTGGTGATAACGCCACTGTGCTAGACCTCAAGAAAGAGATCGGGGCTCAAGAAAAGTTGCCCGATGATCGGTTAATTCTCTTATTGTATAACAATTTGATGAATGAGAACGAAGCGTTGCTTGTTGAGTACGGTGTGAAAGATGGTTCCCATCTTTATCTCTTCTTCGATTCCCTCAAGGATGGCTCGACTCATCAATTTCTCTTGAGTACTTCCGAATCGATTTAGCTTCCAATGTTGTGATAATCTTGATTTTGATCCTTTTGTTGTTTTGTATATCACATCTAGATGATAGTACTATATTGGGTTCGTAGTTTTGTATATGGATCTAGGGTTTCGATTTATAAAATGTTATGAAACTGAATGAATTAGGGTTTGTGTTTTATATTTTGATCGAAAGTGATTAGATATACAAAGTTCTTTCCAGGTTAATTTTATCATGTAAAAACGATTATAGATTTGTATTATCGACGTTAGTAGCTGTTGGTGTTTAGATTAGGGGTTGGTTGGTATATGTTATGCTACTGTTTTATTACGGAATGTTGATACGCTTTGAAAATATGTGAAGCCCATTAGGTTACTTTCCAAAGGATTTCTTGAGGATAGAAAAAGAGGCTCCAATTTATGTTAATGAGAAATGGTTCAAGTGCAGACATGGACGAACTAATAGAAAGGTATACGGTAGCATGTGCCACCGTGTATTAATTATATCTCTCTCTGCCGAAGGGTTAAAATTCTTACGTTTATAAAATGTGCAACCGTATAGTTGTAAAAGTTTTCACCATGTGATATTCAAAAGCTCAAGAAGGTACAACTGTACCTCGTAATCGAACAACCAAAAAAGAAAACTTTCAAAATCAACCAAAAAACCGAAAATAACTCTTGAAATCAAACAAAAACCTAAAAGGTCCTTTGAGATCGATAAAAAAGAAACTTAAATCCCTTGAAATCAAGCAAAAAACTTTAGAAGCCCTCCGAAACGGTGAAATTAGGCTAAAAACACTGCACACGAGACGATATTAAACGTTGGTAAAAAAATGAAGACACATTGATAGAAACTGTGATTTCTGTAACAATTTTCTTTCTATATTATATGGTGTCAGTATGAATTGTTTCTTAAGTCTGTCCCTTAGTGCAGAACCATCGTGGGATTCTAACATGTCCCTTCAACGGATTCTAGACGTGGAGAAATTGTCCCATATTGTCGCAAGAGTGGGTCAAACACTTGAGGGGCTAGACTCCTCCAAAATGTCGAGTCCCTAAATTGGTATACGTTGAGTCTCATTCCATGTAAAATACGTGGAACATCCTTATATTATTCTCTAAATATAAAAGAGCTATTGAAGAAAGAATGAAGGTTCCATAAAATGTTTAAAGTCTAGTATTCGGATAATCCAAATTTTTCATACACGAAATAAAGCACCAATTTCGTATATATACACACACCCGATCACATATCACCATTATACGAAAATGACTGATAACACTAAAATCACCAACATAATACTGATGAGTATATATACATAAAGACTCAGGCCCAAGTACTTATAGATGACGCATAAATCGACTAATTAACGGTCCCTTTAAACACATAAAGATAATCACCATTTTCGACCCCGTGCCAACGGAGGCTACAATTATCTCGCATGATCCTTTGTTTGTGAATAAATATGTAATCATCGATTGGTAGTAATTTCCTCGCTAATAGTAATTCTCGTAACTCGTTCACAGTGCTAGAATCCTTCATCTCCAAAGGGATGCACGTCGAGTTAAATAGCGCCGAGGACGTCTGCACCACGAAGCCAAGCTTCCGTGAAGGTGGCTCGGTCACAGATCGACTCACGCTCTTCAAAAACACGACGATCTCCGAGAATTCGCCAACACCATAATCACTCAAATTGCGAAAATCCTCATCCATCTCGACTCCCGAGAAGTAAAGCATCATCTGCTTTATAGGAGTCCCATCGATAATGTGTATCTTTTCTTTGAGACTTCCCACGGTTTCCGTTACGTCTATCTCGATGTTGTGCTTTCGGGATGAAAACTTAACCGTAATTTGGGTTTGTCTACGGGTTTCTAGAGATGGCGTACGGTCATCGATTGTGAGATCGATTTTCGTACCTTCGGTGACGATTGGATAGTCTTCTAGGTCAAGCCCGTCGAGTAGTTCCCAGTCGTATACGCTAAGAGTTTGCGAAGAGATTGGGACGCCGAGGAAATGTTCGATTTTTCGCTTGATTTCAAGAATCGTTTCTTGCGTACCGACTTCGATGGTTAACGCGTATGTCCGAGTGAGTATTTGGATTTTCATATTGTGGTAATTAACAAGAAGAAGAAGATTGAGTGTTTTTACTTCTATATTGAAAGGGTTGTTGTTGTCAAGTGTTGTGCCATTGGAATAGACTTGATTTCAAGCCTAAATTCATGTTAAAGGAATGAATATGGTCATCTCTATGTGATTTCAAAGCAAAATGTTCATGTTTATTTACCTGATTTCATGCAAAACTTGCTTGAGTTTGATACTATATATAATTTAACTGTAAAAGTAAAAATAAAGTATTGGTATAATTTTTTTTATATAGAAAAAGGAAATCTAAAATCCATATACCAAAATAATAATTACAATAACATGTAACATAAATGCCAAAATAAATATACCAAATTGTTAAACCCACAATATGAATACAAATTACAATCACATGAAATAATATATCAAGTGATCCCCAAATATGTATACACTCTCCTAAGATCAGCCCTAATGCCTGACGAAGATGGCGGTGGTTCAGGACATCAAAGATAAGAGAGTATTATAGTCCAACAGTTAAATGGGCTTTACTAGCCCATGTTATTTGATTTTTTTTATAAATATTATCGCTCCAGGCCTCTCGCTCTCGCTCTCACCTTTGCAATCATGATTTGAGACCGGCCTTTTGCCCCTCACCTTGACTCATGTTTAACCCCAGTCTCGGCTCTCACGCTCAGTTATCAAACTACAATTAGTTTCTTTTATGGTTAAACCAAGATGTTTTCTTTATTAGTTTCTTATTTACTCATCTTTTTTTTTAACGGCAATTCATAAAACGACCCTAGCAAGACGCTAGGACCCAAACAATGAAAGAGCTACAAGGGGGACGTCATACAACACCAATCGGTCCAAGAAAAGTTCCTACCAAGGCTACTCTTATTACGAAACCAAAAAAAGGCCACCGATTGTATTTCGTTAGCGATACAACCGGGATTAAAGGATCCTTTATTAAACAGAACCTCATTTCTCGCCTTCCATACAACCTACAAGTAAGCCTGCATAACCTCTTTTACGACCGCCCATGTCCGATTATGGTCGTTGTTCTCAGTCGAGCGCAAAAGAAGTTCCTGGAAGTTGCTCCCGCTGATCCCAATTCTTTTCCACCAAACATTTAGCATTCTCCTAACCTCCGTCGACTTGCCGCAACGCACAAAGATATGCTCATTAAATTCTGGTTGACGATTGCACAAGGGGTAAAGATCGTTATCCAGACCGACCCCTTTCATCAGCAGGTTGTCTTTCGTTGGTAATCTGTCCAGCGTGACTCTCCAGTTTAGAATGCGAACTTTAGTGGGCACCATTTTATTCCACAAGGTAGCTGGCCCGCAAGTCCTTAGACCCATATCGTCAAGCGCATATCTGAGCGAGGCTAGCGCCCAACTCCACCCGTCCTGGGACATCCTCCAGAACCACCTGAGCACACCGGTTCCGAATCTGATCCACTTCCCTCGCTTCCCGCCCATCTCTAATCTGCCTTCGCCTGCTCCAGGTGAAATTTGTCCCATCCTCTGACCGTCAAATTCTGTCTGCCACTGAACACCCACGATTTGTGCCTAGGGCCGCTAACCGAGGAAAGAGGTTCGCGAGAGGCTCATTATAACACCAACTATCTAGCCAAAACTTTGTGTCGGCCCCGTTTCTTATTTACTCATCTAGTTGTATGATTTGCTTATTTTCGTTGAATCTGATTTTTTTTAGTTTCTTGATATTTTCTTGTTTATCTTGATGCTATGACTATTTTAAGTGATTTCATAAACCTATTTCACTTACTTAAGTGTGTTGGGTATGGGATCCCACATCTTCCTAAATCAAAACGTGAGGCGGCTAGGATACTTAATATATAAGAGAGGGGTAGCGCCTTTGACACAAGGGATTCTTTTTGTCCTATTGATAAGCGTCTTCAATCCTAAGAATTGGTAGCAGAGTCGTGGTTATGGGTTCGAATTAGTTGTCTTCTCATTCAACCCCGACAAATAATGAATTTGGATAATTTCACACCCTACTTCTTAATTTCTCCATTTTAGATAAGGTTTTAGAAAATCTATTGGAGCAAACAAATTAACTTATCCAAAATTCCCGATTTCTTCGATTTAAAAAATCTACTAACTTATTCAATTCTTTTAACATTTATATTCAAAGATTCTTCTTTACAATTACGCAATCATTTGTAACAACGACTATTAAGAAAATTCCTTTGCTAAAACAAATTGGCATTGACCAACTATAAACAATTCTATATGATTAGCAATAGATTATTACTCTTAAATGATTTACTTGTATTTTTTAGTAATGATAGACACAAAGTAACCTTTAGGTGTAGTGTCTTTAATTATAAAACTTGATGTTAGCTCTAGATCAGTGTTAAGTCCTTTCTTTTTTTTGCAAAGATAAGTTTTGCAGGTCAATTTATACGAATCGAGTAATCCTCGGACGACGATAATGACCTAGAGTTATCACAGGTGATATCTTGTAAAACACTAGAATATGACGTGACGTTTACCAATAAATTGTTGTCGATAAATATAGTTTGGTGAAACCGCTAATAGTAATATTTTTAATAAAAGCTTTTTCCTTAATACTTTCAAATACTTCCTTTTTTAAGTTCTATAGGATGAAAATTAAGAAACAACATCTGTCCTTTTTTTCATATTAACCTTGTGAAAATTATGACCTTTTATTCTCTGGAATTAAATAATTAATACTATTAAGTCCATTAACATCTTGTGAAAAGTTATGAAAAACACAACTTTTCTTTTGGTTCCTATTTTTAGAATTAATTTTCAAAACCTTCATTTTTTGAACCAACTTAAAAAATTTACATTTAATTAGGAGACCCAACTATGATCAAGTTCATACTCTTCAAAATATGAAAGAAAGCAAATTTAATTAATTTCAGTTCTTCAAAATGAGAAATTTTGAAACTTCATGATTCATCAAAATATATGGACATTTCACAAGGTAGTTCCTCAACTATGTAGGAACAAATGAACTTCAATTTAGGATGTGTTTGGCAAAAATAAGCTAGCTAATAAACTAATACATGTTTGGATGGAGCATAAGCTAACTTATCAGCTATTTTATTGAAACGCTACTTGGAGTAGCGTTTTGGGAGCCTTTTGTAGCTTTTTCCAAATGTACCCTTATTAAGCAGTGACGGATCCAAGATTTGTAGTTAATGGGGGCACTTTTGACATAGATTAAAGGCCCCTAAAGTCATCAGACCCGTTTTTAGCATAACTCCAGCGTTTGAAAAGATTTGAAAAGTTTTTTTGATTGATTTCAAGGAAATTTTTGGTTTTTTTTTTGTTAACTTTGAGGGACTTTTCGGTTTCTAGTTTAATCACGAGAGACTTTATTAGTTTTTTTTGGTTGATTCCAAGGTTTATTTTTGTTTGGTGGGGACACGTGAAAATTTACCGGGGAGACTCTTATAACAAATTTAAAAAATATATAATTTTAACATAGGTAAAAAAGAAAAAAAATTTGTTTTTGATAGGGGCCATGGCGCCACTCTTTAAAAGCTAAATCCATCCCTACTCATAACCTAATTTTTGTCAAATATATAATTTGTTTATAAGCTATCTTATCAGCTACTAGCTAGCTTATCAGTCCATAACCTACTTATCAGCTAGTTTGTCAAACACACAGCCTTAGGCTATCGGTAGCGCAGACCACCGAGCCTACAAGCCAACCACATCAGCGACACATCAGCTTACCTACAGACCCACAATAAGCCCATCGAAGCCACTCTGTTAAGTACTACAACCCACCAAACCAANAGAGAGAGAGAGAGAGAGAGAGAGAGAGAGAAGCGACTTGATTGAGTTGTGGTTGCCGTTGAAGAATTCACAGAAGAAGCCTGCTAAAGAAGTAGTGCAGCTTGCTATGAGCCCGCTAAAACCACAAGGAAAGCCCGCCGAGCCCCTTGTGGCGGTACTAATAACCTTACTATCAAAATTTAAATGGAATTTAATTAATTAGCCATGCCCAAATTCCATTTCATGGGCTAACCAAACATGAAAATTATTTCATTTCACATGTCATCATCATCATCCATATAAAATCTTATCTGTAATTAATTAATTATCAATTAATATATCCTCTTGTCCTTATATTCAAAGCCAATTAATTGACAAAATCCCATCCATTTTTCAATGCATATTCCTTATGAGAATTGGTCAGAATAATCTGAGATTCTGCTTAATTTTATATGAGAAAAAAGGAGATGTGAAGCAACAAGTTTCTTTGTGATTTAGATGGATTAACTAGCTAGCTTGTGCCTTCTTATCCGTGTTTTTTAACGGCAAATAACTCACGCATGTACACGTTTCGACACAAAGTCGATGAGGTATCCGAGATCCATACGGGCACCCGATTAATCCTCGGCGACCCATGGTCAGGGTATCGTATCGCCACATGCTCACCCCATGAATGAACCCGGGTAGACAGGGATGCCATCCGCTGTCCCTCCCAAGGATGTTACCGACCACTAGACTACTAATGCTACTAATGCTTTGATGTCTTCTTATCCATTTAGTAGGTCTTGATGATTTTAAGAATCTATATATCTAGTTATTTGGTATAGTCAAGATTAATATGAGACAAGATGTGTTTAGTATTGGCTACGATTTGAGTTCGGAGGTGCGGAGTGCATACTCGGATAAACTAATATGAACTCGGGAATATTAAGAAGACGCTTAACCATTGCATCATTTATATATTTTCCAAGTAAAATGAATCGTCACATCTTTTCTCAACAGATACGATTTTCGCAACAAATGCAACCTTTCCCTCCATAATTAACAGAAAAGGCTACCACCTTTTCTGTTAGTCAACCGAACTAACTACCACCTTTTCGAAAAGGTGTCGGTTGGTATTATATATATATATATATACACACACGTACCAAGTTTGATGTTTGCAGAAAGTATACGAAAATATACACCGTTTTTCTCTAGCTGTCGAATTTCTCTCCATAAACATAACCTATAACAAGGTATTCTACGTTTTACTAAATCTTGGATTTGCCTGAAATTCGGATTAAATTATTGGAGTATCCCAAATCTGAATTTGTGTAACCCCAGGTTGTAGGGTCGAATTACAACTTCTAGAAAGTGTTCCATACATGATCCAATCAGTTATCCAAGTTTTCATTGATATTCTGAATTCCTAGAATTCTAACATTAAGCATAATTAAAGTGGAAACCGGTTTCTGTTCTTGTGATAGTTGAAGAAAACATGAGTTGTGTTTTGATTCCAACTAGTGCAAGACACAAAAATGAAGTTGTGTACTTGTGATCCGCAAAATTTCAAGATTCCCAAACTTTTTACAACATTACAGCAAAATTGGCTTTATATGATGTCCAAAATTTTTAAATGTCTTTATAGAATACTATAAAGAATATAAGTTTATTAGACCAAACTATAGTATAAACGTTACAATAGGTTTTTAGAACGCTTTTAAAATAAAATGTCATATTAGCTATTTTATATGATACTTTTGAGAAGTGTCCTATAAACCCATATTTTTATAGGACAATTTTTGTGTTTATAAGACACTTTTTTAAATGGTGAGTTATAAAATAACTAATAATTAATATGAAACTTTATTTAAAAAAAGGGAGAATTTCTTCTATGTCCTTCTAAAACTTCTAAATTACTTCTATATCCTTTCAAACTTCTAAATTACTTCTATATCCTTTTAAACTTTTAAAACTCTCTTATATATCCAAATCCCTATTTACTATTCATTAAATCATTTAAATATCAAAAATCATTATTATCAACTTAAATTTTTTATAATATTACTATATTACCCTTATATTATTTAAATTTTTTTTCATTCTTTTAATCATTCATCTTCATCATCATATCATATGAATAAACCCTTAATCATAAATTAAGAACCCTAAATATAGAATCACAAATCAACCCCAAATCTAAAACTCAAATATCACTTAAAATTCAAAATCTATAGGTAAACCAATCTTACAACATGGATGGAGAAGATCAAATCAAACCATAAAGAACGGAAAAAAAGGTTTGGTTTCAGTGAAATAAAATCATCCACAAAAAAGGTTTGTTTCAGTGACGAGAGCTCAAAAAGGGTGTGAGGGGAGTTAGGGTGGGACTGGATGCAGGCTTGCCGGAGGAATCCCATCGGAGCGGCGAGGAGCTTGGCGGCAACGTGGAGCGACGTCGGTTGGTTGTGATTCCGGCGGCGGCTTCTGCTATAGAATGCTTGAGAGCGATGGCGGCATCCGACGTTAAGGTTTATAGGATCGTCGTACTCAATCCTACCCTAATTATAACAGATTATTAGAAATCAAAATCAAAGAGTGATTTTAGTGGGTTTCGTCTGAAATTAAACATACCCTTAAAATGATATTTGAATGAAAAGCAGGGAATGTGAAGGGTTTGATGGAATTAATCCATAAACTCTTGGAAATCTTGAAACGATCATTAGAAAAGAAAAAAGAAATATAAAAATAAAGGAACCTATGCGATTTGAAGGAAATGCTGGGAAGTTGTGAAATGTTGGGAAGTTGAATACTTTGATGGAATTAAAGCTTGAATTCTTGGATAGCCCCACCATTCACTTAAACCATTATTTCATTTAAACCATAAATTTAAGCTTTCTTTTTCATCAATGGGTTTGATTTATACATTGATGTTGTTGGATTTGGTTTATTGTAATTTTGAATTTTAAATGATATTTGGATTTTAGACTTTGGGTTAATTTAGAGTTTTAGATTTAGGGTTTATTTATGATTTTAGATTAAAGGTTTTTAATTTATTATTAAGAAAACGATTTTAATAATATAAGGGTAATGTTTAGGTAAAAATCTAGGCAACGTACGACGACGATTTGAAATCGTAAGATATCCTTCAGGATAATAATCCTGTATTAAGATAAGGTCTTAAGATGAGCCACATAAACCCTCGAACAATTTCACCAAGACTATCGAACGATTATCGCAAGATCGTTGTATGAAGACCTACGATATCTTACGATATCTTACGATATCGTACGATATTATCCTAACGGTAACTTTGTCTTCAGTTTCTTCAT